>JAKUAO010000016.1:0-262114 GCA_030674735.1 Sungouiella pseudoflosculorum | reverse complement strand
AGGAACTCAGAAGTGGTGGTGTACAACTCTCCAGCTGCATTGGTAGTGACAATGACAACGCCAGAGTCGGTCTCAACAGATCCATCTGCGTTAGTGGTGGTCCAAGTAGTAGTGTAACTAGTCAAACCATCGGCAAACTCAGAGGTAGTAGTGTACAATTCACCAGCTGCGTTAGTAGTCACAATCACAACACCAGACCCAGTGACATAAGCTCCTGCAGCATTGGTCCTCAACCAAGTGGTACCGTAACTGGTACACTCAGGACAAGCAGTAGAATCAGCAAACTCAGAAGTAGTGGTGTACAATTCACCAGCTTCGTTGGTGGAGACAATGACAACACCAGAGTCTGTCTCAACAGATCCATCATCGTTGGTGGTGGTCCAAGTAGTGGTGTAACTGGTCAATCCAAGGAACTCCGAAGTGGTGGTGTACAACTCGCCAGCTTCGTTGGTGGACACAATGACAACACCAGAGTCGGTTTCAACAGAACCGTCATCGTTGGTGGTGGTCCAAGTAGTAGTGTAGCTGGTCAAGCCAGCAGCAAACTCAGAAGTGGTGGTGTACAACTCTCCAGCTGCATTGGTAGTGACAATGACAACACCAGAGTCGGTTTCAACAGAACCGTCATCGTTGGTGGTGGTCCACGTAGTGGTATAAGTGGTCAAGTCGTGGAACTCAGAAGTGGTAGTGTGCAATGTTCCAGCGGTGTTCCGGACCAAGAAGAGACCTGATCTAGTATGAGTCGAGCCAACAGAATTCGTTGTAGTCCATGTAGTCACATAACTGGTACACTCGGGACAACCAGTAGAATCGGCAAACTCAGAAGTAGTGGTGTACAACTCACCAGCTGCGTTGGTGGAGACAATGACAACACCCGAGTCGGTCTCAACAGATCCATCATCGTTGGTGGTGGTCCAAGTAGTAGTGTAACTGGTCAAGCCAAGGAACTCGAAAGTAGTGGTGTACAATTCACCAGCTGCGTTAGTGGAGACAATGACAACACCCGAGTCAGTCTCGACAGATCCGTCATCCTTGGTGGTGGTCCAAGTAGTAGTGTAACTGGTCAAGCCAAGGAACTCGGAAGTGGTGGTGTACCAGCTGCGTTGGTGGAGACAATCACAACACCCGAGTCGGTCTCAACCGATCCATCATCGTTGGTGGTGGTCCAAGTAGTAGTGTAACTGGTCAAGCCAAGGAACTCGGAAGTAGTGGTGTACAACTCGCCAGCTTCGTTGGTGGAGACAATCACGACACCAGAGTCGGTTTCGACAGATCCATCTGCGTTAGTGGTGGTCCATGTAGTGGTGTAGCTGGTCAAGCCAAGGAACTCAGAAGTGGTGGTGTACAACTCACCAGCTTCGTTGGTGGAGACAATCACGACACCAGAGTCAGTCTCGACAGATCCGTCATCGTTGGTGGTGGTCCAAGTAGTAGTGTAACTGGTCAAGCCAAGGAACTCCGAAGTGGTGGTGTACAACTCACCAGCTTCGTTGGTGGAGACAATGACAACACCAGAGTCAGTTTCAACAGAACCGTCTTCGTTGGTGGTGGTCCATGTAGTAGTGTAACTGGTCAAGCCAAGGAACTCGGAAGTAGTGGTGTACAACTCGCCATCAGAGTTAGTAGTTACAATGACAACACCGGATTCAGTGACATAAGCTCCTGCTGCATTGGTAGTCAACCAAGTTGTGCCATAACTGGTACACTCGGGGCAAGCAGTAGAATCAGCAAACTCAGAAGTGGTGGTGTACAACTCACCAGCTTCGTTGGTGGAGACAATGACAACACCAGAGTCAGTCTCAACAGAACCGTCTTCGTTGGTGGTGGTCCAAGTAGTAGTGTAGCTGGTCAAGCCAAGGAACTCCGAAGTAGTGGTGTACAATTCACCAGCTGCGTTAGTGGAGACAATGACAACACCAGAGTCGGTTTCAACAGAACCGTCATCGTTGGTGGTGGTCCATGTAGTTGTGTAACTGGTCAAGCCAAGGAACTCGGAAGTAGTGGTGTACAACTCGCCAGCTTCGTTGGTGGAGACAATCACGACACCAGAGTCAGTCTCGACAGATCCGTCATCGTTGGTCGTGGTCCATGTAGTAGTGTAACTGGTCAAGCCAAGGAACTCGGAAGTGGTGGTGTACAATTCACCAGCTGCGTTGGTGGAGACAATGACAACACCAGAGTCGGTTTCAACAGAACCGTCATCGTTGGTGGTGGTCCACGTAGTGGTATAAGTGGTCAAGTCGTGGAACTCAGAAGTGGTAGTGTGCAATGTTCCAGCGGTGTTCCGGACCAAGAAGAGACCTGATCTAGTATGAGTCGAGCCAACAGAATTCGTTGTAGTCCATGTAGTCACATAACTGGTACACTCGGGACAACCAGTAGAATCGGCAAACTCAGAGGTAGTGGTGTACAATTCACCAGCTGCGTTAGTGGAGACAATGACAACACCCGAGTCGGTCTCAACAGATCCATCATCGTTGGTGGTGGTCCAAGTAGTAGTGTAACTGGTCAAGCCAAGGAACTCGGAAGTAGTGGTGTACAACTCGCCAGCTTCGTTGGTGGAGACAATCACGACACCAGAGTCGGTTTCGACAGATCCATCTGCGTTAGTGGTGGTCCATGTAGTAGTGTAGCTGGTCAAGCCAAGGAACTCAGAAGTAGTGGTGTACAATTCACCGTCGGAGTTAGTACTCACAATGACAACACCCGAGTCAGTCTCAACAGAACCGTCTTCGTTGGTGGTGGTCCAAGTAGTAGTGTAGCTGGTCAAGCCAAGGAACTCGGAAGTAGTGGTGTACAACTCGCCAGCTTCGTTGGTGGAGACAATCACGACACCAGAGTCGGTTTCGACAGATCCATCATCGTTGGTGGTGGTCCATGTAGTGGTGTAGCTGGTCAAGCCAAGGAACTCAGAAGTGGTGGTGTACAACTCACCAGCTTCGTTGGTGGAGACAATGACAACACCAGAGTCGGTTTCAACAGAACCGTCATCGTTGGTGGTGGTCCATGTAGTGGTGTAGCTGGTCAAGCCAAGGAACTCAGAAGTGGTGGTGTACAACTCGCCATCAGAGTTAGTACTCACAATGACAACACCAGAGTCAGTTTCAACAGATCCGTCTTCGTTGGTGGTGGTCCAAGTCGTGGTGTAACTGGTCAAGCCAAGGAACTCAGAAGTGGTGGTGTACAACTCTCCAGCTGCATTGGTAGTGACAATGACAACGCCAGAGTCGGTCTCAACAGATCCATCTGCGTTAGTGGTGGTCCAAGTGGTGGTGTAGGTGGTAAACGCGTTGGAATCTTGCGCGCTTGAGCTTGCAGTATCAGAATCAGCAGCAGAAGTTGATGATTCGTCTCCTTCACTTGAGCTTTCAGAATCATCTGAGCTTTCAGCCAGAGTTGTTGATGACTCTTCGTTGGAGCTAGCAGATTCCGAGGCTGAATCCGAAGTTGACGAATCGGGCGTGCTCGAACTTGCGGTATCAGTCGAGCTTTCAATCAGGCTAGAGATATCGCTTTCGGTGGAAGAAGAGCTCTCAGTGGAAGACTCTGTTGAACTCTCGGTTGAAGAAGAGCTCTCAGTTGAAGACTCGGTTGAACTCT
Source organism: Sungouiella pseudoflosculorum (assembly GCA_030674735.1). NCBI lineage: Eukaryota > Fungi > Ascomycota > Pichiomycetes > Serinales > Metschnikowiaceae > Sungouiella > Sungouiella pseudoflosculorum. The sequence goes on along the minus strand of JAKUAO010000016.1, from coordinate 258,514 downwards.
CGGTTGAAGAAGAACTCTCAGTTGAAGACTCGGTTGAACTCTCGGTTGAAGAAGAACTCTCGGTTGAAGACTCGGTTGAACTCTCGGTTGAAGAAGAACTCTCGGTTGAAGACTCGGTTGAACTCTCGGTTGAAGAAGAGCTCTCAGTGGAAGACTCGGTTGAACTCTCGGTTGAAGAAGAACTCTCGGTTGAAGACTCGGTTGAACTCTCGGTTGAAGAAGAACTCTCGGTTGAAGACTCGGTTGAACTCTCGGTTGAAGAAGAGCTCTCAGTGGAAGACTCGGTTGAACTCTCGGTTGAAGAAGAACTCTCGGTTGAAGACTCGGTTGAACTCTCGGTTGAAGAAGAACTCTCGGTTGAAGACTCGGTTGAACTCTCGGTTGAAGAAGAGCTCTCAGTGGAAGACTCGGTTGAACTCTCGGTTGAAGAAGAACTCTCGGTTGAAGACTCGGTTGAACTCTCGGTTGAACTCTCGGTTGAAGAAGTGCTTTCTATAGTTGAGGAGCTCAGTATGGTCGACGATGGCATTTCAGTGGGAGCTACTGGAAACTCCAGACAGAGACAATTATCAGGCACAGCCTTCAGATTGGTGCCGCTGTACTTGAGAGTTGTACCGGAAGTCAAGAAAGAGAAACCATCCTTCACGAACAACAGCAGTGTAAGACCGGTTCCAATATGAAGATAAAGATAGAAAACTCCATATGTGAATGTTAAGATTCCAGTACTGGAGGAGTAAGAATAACTTGTGTAACCGGCTGTTATTCCAATTATATTTCCACTCTGGAAACCAACAATGTTGTAGACTTTCAGGGAAAGACTCGCAATTGAATCAAATTGCAAACGGGATGTTGATGAAGACATGTAAATTGTTTGCGTCGTGTCAAGAGACAAAGTCAAAAGAAGGATCTGTAATGTTGAGTCCTCCATGATGTTTATACAACCACTTCCTGAAATTGAGGACGTCTGGGTCCATTCCAAATTCTGAAAACAGATGGTACCGTCGTTGGTAGTGTCTAGAAGACCAGAGTGAATCGTAAGAGGAGACGAGTCCTCCTCGCTTTGCTTCAAGTATATCATACCATTGTTTGTCCACAGTGTGGCACCTGTGAGCTGAATGGCTGCCGTTAATGACCATGAGCTTGTGCCAATCCAGATATTTCCGTCATTCGTGAAGGACGATGCAAGAAGGTAGTAGTTACTTGCGAATTCTGAATTCAATGAATTGAAAGCAATATCACCGTCATTGTCAACGGTGAAGCCACTAAGGGTGACCGAAGCGACCAACCCATTGGTTGAAGTAACATAGAATGCACCACCTTCATCAACATCCAAAGAACCAAGAATTGCAGTAACGGCATTGTTGACAATAGAAAGGTAAACGTCGGAGTAAACATGAATGGAGGAAAGGTCGAGTGTGACTGAGCCATCGACAACTGTATCTTCGGTGACATCCCATGCAGCCGACACCTTGCTCCAGAGAACTAACGGCACGAGCAAATTGCGCCAAAGCATCGTTGTGAAGGGATTATTGTGGTGCAATATCAGGGGATAGCAATTGATTTATACCATTGCAATTGTGGGCGGCTACTACTTCACAGTCAAGACAACCAACGTACTGGCATGCATTGATGTCAATCGCCGCAAACGATATGCATCACTTGCATATGCGCATGCGCGGTAAAAGTGGGACCCAAACCAGCACGCTGTCTGTACAAGACCCCGCCTTCTACATTGCAGTTTTTGCTTGGCTCCGATCACGGTTTGACCCAGGCATGTTCAGTCCAAGAATCTCCACAACTGAATCTGGACGTGCAGGGTCCGCTACGGTCTGGGGGGAACCACGGGATAAGAATGAGACTGAGTAGTTGAAGCCACAAACTGTTACTGATTTTAGTGATGTAGTAGTTGTTTTTGAGAATTAACTCTATGCGCCACATTGTTAGACAGGCCGGGGTCCTTCTCGGAGAAGTGAACTACAACTGCGAGATTTACTGCCTTCATTGGAGATCCTTAATGCAGGTTGGCTGTGAACATCTGCAGAGGTTATGTATTAGACCGCCATTGAGGCTCCAGTCCAACCCATGTCCGCGACCAAAAGATTTCGACATAGGTTGACAATTACGGCTAGCAAGAGTGCTGTTGCCCGATTGCAAAATTAATTGGGGCCCGTATTTTCAATTTCAACTTGCAAGTTCCCCTCAAACATTTTAAGCCAGGGGATAATGTTAATATTTTGTTAATTCTTATGTTATGAGCCCGTGAATAAGAATCAGATCCATCCGGTATACACCCGGCTTACACATTGTCTCGACAAAGCTTCTGTTTCGTAAACGATACGGCGGTGGTCTCGGGTTTTGTGGGCGAAATTCTCACAATTTCTACTATCCAGTCAAGAAGTTTAGCCCCTCCGTACTGTGCTGGGGGCAATCGCTCCCTGACAAGAGTTTTTCTTTGTGACCTCACATAGATCTTCCGAGTCGGCGCGTGACTTGGCAGCGCCCTCTCGAGCATTTCCTGGCAGCCCTGCATGTGAGCAAAAAAACACCGATCGTGAAACTCGGATCTTCATCTAATTGGGATCGCATGAGCCCTTTTCCGGCATTTATCGGGATTTGTCATGACCAGGGATCTGGGAAAATAGGGTTTCATCCTCGGATGATGAATGAAGCTAGCTGCATGTATAGGTTTGCATTCAAAAGTCTCAATTCTGTTGGGAGTTATGCTATAGATAAACAACTACATTCTACAAGATTCAAAAGAAAGTGCCACGCACCGAAATTATATGAGGTGCTCATAATTATCTAAATTACTCTGGCAAGTACACCGAACCCTTCACCTGAAATGTCGCCTTAGATCTAAGGGTACACATGTCTTTACATCAACACTCCTGCAGTAGTCGATCAGTAGATCGCTGGGCGGCTGTGCGTCAGTCGTTCTTGCCATGCTGTAGGATTTTTACCAAAGGAAGGAAAAACACCGAAGGTGGCTTCTGGTGGCTGGGTCCCCTCAGAAGGAATCTGCAATGGGAACCCTTTTTGATAAGGGATTGACCAATCCGCAATTATTTTTCGAATGTATGTGGAGGGAAAATACTTGCAATTTTTCCGTCACTCGCAGCTCTGAAATGCCGGGCTATCCTCTCAAGCCAGTACTTGTGGGTGGAAGATCTCTACTCGCTACTAATTGTGACAGCTCGCCCATGATAACAGACACGTATCAAATCCTGTTTGTATGTAATACTTTTAAGACGAAGGGCAGACAGACCGAGGATCTGTGCGGAAATGGCAGGCTCGTTGGACAAATGTCAAATCAGTTGCCCAGAGTAAACGAAACTCTAATCTTGGTTTGGCATTGTATTCATAACCCGGTATCGCCGAAGACCAATCGCAAATTCGCCTTTCAGATCCCTATTATACGAGGAGGCGCCCTGGTCACATTATCAATAGAGTAGTAGCTATTTTGATGGTAGGGACCAATGCAACCTGGCTGATCGTCAATATTTTCTTGTGCCTCGTGACGCCAACATGAATCTTGGGCAAACTCGACAAAGCCACCATATAGTGGGACATACAGCACACATGCCAGATGCGGCCGATCCCAGCATTTGAGAAGAATGTATTTCCATTTCGCACACTTGTTAAAATATATCTTAACTCTTGCATGGAGCTGCGCCCCACCCTCCGTGCGTATCGAAATGACTGAGTGCAGATTCCTGATGGATTAACCAGTTCCGTAAGTGAGGTTGCAATCGGCAAAAAAAAAACATCGAGGATGACCGATGTTGCCGATGAGATCAAACCAATTATGAAACTTGATACTTCGACTTGTTCGACGATTTAACATCTTTGTTGTGTTCCTTGTTCTATATGTGCGAGATGCTAAAAGGACAATCTTGCCTCAGATCGCATTCCCACATAGTTTGCGGTATACGAGGGTAAATACAACCCCGGTACACGCTTGTTGCCTAAATGCACGAAACTATCGTTTGTCTTTACTAGCAATTTGGGCGGGTGTGGAGTTGCTCGAACGCCTCGACCCTCGGTAACTTAGGCTGACCTTAGACTGTCAGTTACTGGTGTCTCGGAGTTGGATCTGCGTCGGCAGAAGTATGCGGGGTCCATGATTCATTGACGCTGTATCCGGATTTGATCGCAACGGAACATCCAGCGAGCATTTTTGACGTTTCAATTTCACATGTGATATGTCTGACAATTCCCCATTCTCTGTCCAGAAGTTGACTTGAAGGCGATTGCAATTCAAATTGCAATTCAGTTTACTATCACCTCAGGCAGTGGATGCAGGGACTCACTACAATCGTCATCTACGCACTCTTGATGAATGACTTCCAAGTTGCCCCACCCCCGCCATCAAAAAGGCATCTTCCTCGGCTTTGAGGTGGTGAATGTTTGCAACTATTTGCGAGATGTTGATCCAAATAGTGGAGTTTATTCTCCGTATAAATCTGTGAATCTAAGCCTTAAAAGTTCAAAATTTCAGGTGGCTTAAAGCCACCTTGCCAACAATGCTATATCCAGATTTCATCAATTTTTCCGCTTTTGTTGATCTCGGGCAACCAAGTTTACGGGTTCTCTCCTGCCTACCCACGCTCTGGCTTTGGTGGCAGTTCACTTTTCCTGACATTTTCCTGATTATCCTGCAAGAGTCCGCCTTAAGTTTACTATGGAATTGACCGTATTCGTTGAGCAAGAGTTCCTGTTCTTTTTTATAGAGGGTAGAAGCGGGGCTTTATATGGTAAAGACGAGAAAATTGACAAGACTAAAGAATTTGACAACAGAATGTCAAATCGTGTGATAGAAGTATAAAAGAGAATGTGAACCAGAATGAAGTCATGGCCGGTGGTGACTTCTAGAGACTCAGTGCGTTGAATGTCGCATTTCAACTCCCAAAACACAGTTACGACATGAGCTTCTGACTGTGGAGAAAAGAGAGCGGAGTAATTGACAGACTTGTCATTCTGTTGCTGATGTCCCCAAAATGCGTCAACATAAAAAAGACCATAGCCACTCAACTGTTCTCTGGACACCTGAGCCCAATCCAGAAACCTGGTCTTATCAAAAACCTCGGGTCCAAAACCCGTACTCGTAGTATAGGAAAGCCGGTTAGTTCATTTTAGACAATTCAAATTAAGCTCGGACTGTAAACAATGAATAGGGCCTCTTTCTAATTCTGCGAATGGTTAGACCGGTCCACCGCACCTCCGACCAAAAATGCCAATTGGTGCGAACCCATGATCGTATCCTGCACCGCCACAACTACTAACTAGTGGCCACTGTTACCTACTTTATCGTCACCAATGTCTCCACCCCAGAAATACAACCGGTTGGAATCGAAAGACGACACGGGACTTGTTGGTGGACTCGAATCTGCACCCAGCGATGACGACCTTCCGTTTCTTGGCAAGTCCTCTGACACCATCTGGGAATCGCCAGACCACCAAAACGCCAGCGACAACGACGACGACGCCGCCTCCCAATACCAAGGGCCCGACTTTGAGGAGGGCGAAGGCATCCATGCACATGTGGAGGGCAGCTCCTCCAACTTGTCCGGAGCATTTAGCGGAGCGGCTCACGGATCACAACATGGACTATCGGAATCACAGGAACACACCGACCAGAGCGACCTAGAGCTGCAGCGACAACGCGGGCCGGCCGAGCTCTCAGCCAAACAGCGTCTTCTCAACGTTGTGCATTATCTTTTCCCCGTGAGACAGACGTACGAGCGTCTTAGTAACGGCATCACCACCGGACGCATGCAACCCAACACCCCGGGCCGGTTTGTGGGCCAGGGCACCGACGGAGTGTTCCGCAATCTCATGGCAAAGCCGGACACCGAGCTGAACCGCGTGATGCAAGAGCAGCATCCGCCAACGTATGAGGAGGCTGCGGCCGACTCCACGCCAGAATACTGGGAATCCACCATGATCAGCCCCATGTACGAGGACGAGGTTTTCGTACAGGGCCTTCCCGTGGGAAACCTCGCCAATTTCGTTTGGAACGTGCTCGTCACCGTGGCATTCCAGCTCATTGGCTTCATCTTGTGCTACTTGTTGCACACTTCCCACGCCGCAAAGCAGGGAACCCGGGCTGGCTTGGGCATCACACTCTTTATGTACGGGTACAGCATTATCCCCACCAACTTCGGCCGCTCGGACCGAATTCCCCTCAAGTATGAGCCTGAAGACCCCAATCTGATCGATATCTCGACGCTGTCGTCGATCAAAACTGGTTCTCACTTGGACACCTACGTCCTGGGGTTCCAGCAGCATCAGGATTCTGGCTCACTCTTGCTGAGTAGCAAGACTCCTTACTTCGCCTACGGCTTGATGGCATTCGGCATATTTGTCATCATCAAGGCTATGGTTGACTTCTACAACATCAAGCAGGCAGAGTTACAGATTTTGGCTCCGCTGCGCCGGGAGACAACTCACACGGTGACGGACGCAGTAGACGGCAATGATGAAGAGGGGCCGTGAAGTTTGAATTGCTCGACCTCGAGCTGGGACAGCTAGAGCGAACTGGGCTAGCAATAATAGGACTGGGCTTATCGTTAATAAAAGGTAATTGTGTATGAGCATCAATAGAGACACCGATTCAGGCGCTGCCGATTTAAATGGTTTATGGTAGTTGAAGTTGCAGAGGGCGTAGGAGAGGGCGTAGTAACCTTTAATTGCCAATAATCTCAGAACCACCAACAACCAAGCTGGGATAAAAGAATGTGAATCGAAGTCTCTCCCTTCACATCTTCAACGTCTTTTTTTCTTTTCTTTTTTTGATATTGCTAATTATTGAATTGGTTGTAACTATCGATATTATCTCGCACCTGGGATGCGTATTATGTATATGAATGTCAAATTGGTAGGAACTTGTAAAGCACTAAACTAAAAAGGAGAGGCAAAAATCGAAAATGAAAGATATCTTATCCAAAAAGCCTGAGTAGCAACTAGGTTCAGATACTCTACCTCTCTATACCTCCAACGTGTTTACTCTGGCTCTCAGCGAATGCTTATCTCATTTTAGGTGGTTTTGCTCGAAAAACTCCAGCCATAGCCACCAAAGAATCACAGCAAGCAGATTTCCACAAACTTTAAGGCGGCAAATATCCTTTTATTATTGATTCCAAGACTACAGGACTATTCTGGGCTCCATATCCTGCTAGTCTGAGCGAAATCAAGAGTACTTCCTCCAACTTCCCCCACATCGCCTACTCCACACTAGTGTTCGGTGAATTATATTGAAAGGGCCTGGTAGCCCACATTTGTATTTACAAGTACAACCTAATTAAAGTCCTTCGACTGCAAGTTTCTTGTCATGGCAGGCAACGCCACCCGGACTCCATCGAGTTCCTTGGACATCTTGACCTGACATCCCAATCTGGACGTCTCAGTCAAGCCAAATGCCAAGTCCAACATGTCGTTTTCGTCATCATCAGGCTCTGGGATGGCGTCATAGAAGTCTGGATCAACGATAACATGGCAGGTGGAGCAGGCACACAGACCTCCACAAGCACCTTCCATATCGAGGTTGTAGGCCTGAGCAATGTCCAAGATGTTGTCGCCTTCAGCCACATCAAAAGTGTGCTGGGTTCCGTCCTTGGTGATGAAGGTGATATTCAATTCCTCGCCCGGGTTTGGCTTGTGGATGTGGCCATGCATTCTGGAGGCAGAAGCCATCAACGGTCTAAATGGCGATAGAGACACAGATGGCGCTAGACGGAAGAGTCTGGCGGGGCCGAGAGTCGGTCTTCCCAAAATTCGAGACAACATGACGAGTTGGAATGTGCGGAGCTGAGGTGCAGATGGCCCACCGGTGGAGTCTGGACTTGAGATGGTTTTTTTCTTCACGCCGACTTATGAGAATTCACGAAATAGTAAGCAGGATAGAGGATCCGGTCCACGGAGATAACCCACCCATATGGGTATGGATGGGTGAAGGTGGCAGATGAGAGCAAATTGTACATTTAGAGTAGACTTCTATTTTATAGCAATAAGATAAATTGGCGCTTGCTGAGTTTCGTTTATTTCGGGTTTTGACATGACAGGTTAGATAAGCCTCTAGAGATTAGTCACTGCGAAAGCTGTAGCTTTCATCATAGCCAGGACTGGTGAATGCTCGAGAATTATCATGATTCGGGGTGCTTACGGAGCATTTTGGAGCATCTTGGAATAGTTTTTGTTGATTCTCTAATCTTTGTCAAACTCAAATCATACATTGGTTACATGCCTTTCATTGTTTTTCTCCATGGTTTAACACTGCGATCCCAGTGGTTTGCTGACGTTAATCTGGTGTTCCATTCAGTAGATACTGCGCTAGCACAGCCCTGTTGGACACTCGGTCATTGCGTTCCCTCTTTACCAGAACTTGCTGGCCAAAACCAAGAATATTAGCAAGATCAACACCGCAATGATGGCGTAGCTGATGAATTTGTTGGCAGTGATTCTCCGCGTCATCAGCTTAAGCGTCTGGATCGACTTGTCCACGTAGGTGTCGGCAGTCAGCAACGTGTTGCGGGCGTTGGTGATTTGCTCCCGCTGGGCCCGCAAGTCGTTCAAGATGTTTCCTCCCACGTTCTCCGTCTCCAACGCAATGCGCTGACTCTCCCGGAGCCGGTCCGACGACCGCTCAAGCGATGCGGTGTTGTTTAAGAGCTGCTTGCGCTGCGAGTCGCCCTCGCCGTCGTCGTCCGTGTATCTGGAACCGAAGAGCTGTGCTCTGTCCTCTTCATCCAAAAGCTGCTTCAACCGGGTCTTGTTCTCGTCCACTTCCCCGCGGTACTGGCGGATTTTGGCGTTGAACGACAGTCTCTGGTTGGCGGGGAGGTTCTGAACCTCAATATTCATCTGGTCCAACACCTCAAGCGCCTCGTCTGTGGCATGTTCTATGGCCTGGAGAGCGTTCTTGCGCAGGGCCCCACTGGCGGAGTTGGCCACCAGGAATTTTGCTCTGGCATCCTGGAGCGCCAACTGGAAGTCGGATTCGTACGAAGAGAAAAGCTCCGACATTTTGCTATAACAATTGCTTGAGTTGGTGGTGAAGTAGTAAGTAGTCGGGGGGCGGGAGGTGGGTTTCCACGTGACCAAAATGGTGGTGGTTGCGGCTTAGAACTGGGTGCAAGGGTTTATCACAAGGAGACCACCTTCATACTTTTGGTGGAGTGCCATGAGGTGCTGAATTGAATTTCTGTATTATGAGTACTTGTAGCTAACAACTCTCTTCTAAGGCTGTTGCTTGTTTGGAACAATTACTTGTTTCTGGTTTCAAACTCATCTCCCTCATCTTCATCGGTTCTCGACCGGTACTTGTGGAATGCTGCTCTGATCTGTCCCACCAAGTTATCGTCGTAAGCTCTCGACTCGACAGAGCTGCGCGATAAGGTTGGCGACAACTCAGATCCAAATTGTTCGGTGACGTTGCGCTCGCCAGTGTTCAAGTTGGACACATCCTCGCGATTGAGGTTTTCCTCGTCGCCAAGATCCAACGAGTTGATGGTCAAGTTCAACAACGATTTGCCACTCCGTCTACGCATCAACTGGCCAGGGAATGGTCCCGACTTTGGTGCGAATTGACGAATCACATCCTCCTCGCTGTCATCATTGGTTGGAGTGTCCTCTCTGTCAAATGCATGAAGCGAGTTGCGTCTTTCCAAAGATGGAGCACGAGAACGTGGCTTGGGAGTCTTTGGAGTTCTACAAGTCACTCCATTATCGTGAATCCACTTGGCAACAACGGCAGTCCATCCACACTGGTGAGATGCTCCCAATCCTCTACCAGTATCTCCATCGAAGTACTCGTAGAATGGGACGTAGTCACGGAAATGAGGATCCTGGTTGACCAAATCATTGTCTCCGTTACATGCTCTCTTACCCTCGACGTCAGGGAGGAACAAGTGGATCAATCTGTGCTGAATCTCCTGGGCACATTGCGCCAAATTCAAGTATTCTCCAGAGCCCTTTGGACACTCAACCTTCAATTCAGGTCCGTAGTACAAGTAGAATCTTTGCAAGGACTCAACCAAAAGGAAGTTAACAGGGAACCAAATTGGACCTCTCCAGTTGGAGTTACCTCCGAACATGCCTGAGTCGGATTCACCTGGAAGGTACTTCACCTCGTATTTCTGACCGTGAACATCCAACTCAAACGGATGCTTTTCGTGGTACTTGGACAACGACCGGATACCATACTCAGACAAGAACTCGTCTTCGTCCAACATTCTCTCCAAGATACTAACCAACCGATCTTTGTTGACCAAGGACAACAACAATCTCTCGCCAACACCACGGTGGGACATAGAGGCAATGTTTCTCTCAGCCACAGACTTTCTGTTCTCAATAAACCAATCCAATCTCTTCTTGAAGGAAGGAAACTTCTTCAACAACTCAGGCTCCAAAGTCAAAGAGGCATACAATGGAATCAAACCAACCAACGATCTAATTGGCAACGACTGAGTGTGATCACCAAAGTGGATGGCATCGTAGTAGAACTTGTCCTTCTCATCCCACAAGGATTGGTCAGTAGGTGTCTGCTCTCCCTTCTTGGCACCACGGTAAGACATGGCATCGGCAATCAACAAGAAATGCTCAAAGAACTTGGAGGCAATGTTCTCGTAGACTGGTCTGGTCTTGGCCAATTCCAAAGCAATGTTCAACATCTGCAAACAGTAGAATGCCATCCATCCGGTAGAGTCGGACTGTTGCAATGTACCACCAGTTGGCAATGGCTCGGATCTGTTGAAGACTCCAATGTTATCCAAGCCCAAGAAGCCTCCCTCGAACAAGTTGTTGCCGTCCGAGTCCTTTCTGTTGACCCACCAAGTGAAATTAATCAACAATTTCTGGAAAGCACTCTCCAAGAAGTCCAAATCTTCCACACCGTACATCTTTCTTTCGATCTTGAACACTCTGTAGCACGACCAGGCGTGCACTGGTGGGTTGACATCACTGAAGTTCCACTCGTAAGCAGGCAACTGACCGTTAGGATGCATATACCACTCTCTGGTCAAAAGCACCAATTGCTTCTTGGCAAATTCCGGGTCAATCATAGCGAAAGGAATACAGTGGAAAGCGGTATCCCAGGCAGCAAAGAAGGGGTACTCCCACTTGTCCGGCAAGGACAAAATGTCATCGACATACAAGTGCTTCCAGTCCTTGTTTCTTCCGTTGGCTCTGTTCTCTGGAGGTGCTGGGGTGTTGGGATCACCACTCAGCCAGTAGCTGTGAACAAAGTGGTAGAACTGCTTAGTCCACAACAAACCAGCAAATGCCTGTCTTTGAACCTGTCTCAAGTCGTCAGAAAGAGGCAATGGCGTCACCTTCCAGTAGAAAGCATCAGCTTCGTCCTGACGTCTACCGAACACATTGTCGAACTCGAACTCGTCGATTTCGCCGCCGTTCTTCGACAACTTGTAACGAATAGTCACGTAGTCGCCAGCTGGAACACCTCCATCCTGGTCAAACGAGAAGAGAGCAGCAGCCTTGGTTCCCTCCTTGTCAGGATTGATGGCCTCCACCTTCTTGTCGACGACAAAGTCGTGGAAGGCGTCCTTGACATAGTTGGCCGTGTTCTTCTGACCGTACAAGCGCTGGTTGTTGGTCTCGTTCTCGGTGAAGAGCAACTGTGGCTCCACATCCGGCGAGTTCTCAGTGGCACCTGGGGCCGGAGCGAAAACCACATGGCGTGTGCCAAACTTGGGGTGGGTCACCTCAATGGAGTAGTCGTTCTCAGCACGCAAGTGGGGCTTGGTCTTGTCAGACTCCTCTGTTCCCCAGGCCCAAGTGTTTCTCAACACAACGTGGGGCAAGATGTGCAACGGAGCAGCGTCAGGGCCACGGTTGTAGGCGGTGATACGGAACAACAATTCCTCTGGATCGTCATCAGACTTGGCCACCTCGTGCACCACGTCGAAGTACTTGCCCTCGTCGAAGATGCCCGTCTCGGTGATCTCGTATTCCTGCTCCAAACGGGACCGTTTCCCACTCTCGGTGACCAATTGCTGGTACGGGAACTTGGCCTGCGGGTACTTGTACAAGAACTTCATGTACGAGTGGGTGGGTGTGTTGTCCAAGTAGTAGTACAACTCCTTGACGTCCTCTCCGTGGTTACCCTGGGAGTTTGTCACTCCGAAAAGCTTCTCCTTCAAGATGTCGTCGTTACCGTTCCAAAGTCCCATCGACAAACAGATCAACTGGTGCGTGTCACAGGTTCCGGCCAAGCCGTCTTCACCCCACCGGTAGGTTCTGGATCTGGAGTGATCAAACGAGAAATCGTCCCAGGCAGACCCCGAGGCCGAGTAATCTTCACGAACCGTGGCCCATTGTCTCTCACTGAGGTATGAACCCCATCTCTGGTGGTACTTGATGCGTTTTTTGTTTTCGTACAACCGCCGTTCCTCGGCAGTAAGTGTGTCCAAAAGATCTTCCAGCATCTAGTGGTTGAGGAAAAGAGCGAACACGAATCTGGGTTTGGGCTGGGTGGCTGATTGGGGCCTGCACAATTGTCAGTTGCTAAAGGCGCACTATGCGCCGAAAACCTCCTCCAAGTGGGGCAGCTGGGGGTAACCTGCGAGTGAGACTGGAGACGGGAAATGGGTGCTTTACATCCACCAAAACTCGGTTTGTGGGTTTTGCAGCCAGAGGCGAAAATTTGGCGCCGAAACCGCCGTCTGCGAGTCTGGTGAAGCCAATTACAGGCCATCTGGAATTGTCAGTGGCAGATTTAGGGGGGTTGGGTAATCGGGGCGATGCAGGATAGAACAATTGTGGGCGGCGGGATTGAGAAATGCCGGTTCAGGAGCGAAGGTGAGGAACAAAAAAATACTACACGATTGGGCGAGCGGAGAAGCACCAGAGGCAGTGATCAATTTGAAGAAACAGAGAAACAGAGAAACAGAGACAAAAAAACTGAAATGTGGAAAATTCGACAAAATCAGAAACCTGTGCATGCAATAAATCTAAAGTAGACGGCCGAATTCCTCCCGATAACCCAATTGATCCGGTTCGATGGTCTGGCTTAGCAATGTTTGGAACCACCGGAATCTCCCAAAACTTTCCTTTTTTTTTTGGTGCGACTCCCTCGATACCCGCCGCCCATGGTCGTTAGAGCCTCGCACGACCATATTACCCGCCTGCACACAACTGTTCCGTGGAGTTCCCCCAGAAAAAGAAAACTGACCTTCCGCAGGGTTTATCGGGAAGTCTGTTTCTTTTCGCAACTACGTGCAGGAGATTATGTCAAAATGTGTCGCGACGGCACTATTTTCGGAGCATCACTGGGGCCCTTCTCCACTGGGTGCAAAGGTATATAAAGGGTGTTGTTTCCCCCGTATTCTTTGTAGATTTTTCGTAACAAAAACCATCAATGACTGTCTCTAACGATACCTTCCACTCTCTTATCACTCCCAACCAAGAAGAAGTGCCCGCTCAGCCACCAAAGGTGGAGGGCACCACCGTGGACAGATTCCAAATGGGAGGAAAAGTTACCGTGATCACCGGTGCTGCTGGCGCCATCGGAGGAGCCATTGCCGAGGGATTTGCCCAGGCTGGCTCGAACGTGGCCATCATGGACTACCGTTTGGACGAGAAGATCGACAAACGCTTGAGCGAACGCTACGGAGTCAAGGTCCAGTCGTACCAGGTGGACGTCACCGACTTTGGCCAGGTTAAAAACGTCGTGGACGAGATCATGGCTGACTTTGGCAACATTGACACCTTCATCGCCAACGCCGGTATCGCATGGACTACTGGCTCCATCTTGAACCCAGAGAGCACTGTGGACCTGTGGAGAAGAGTGTTTGATGTCAACGTTCATGGTGTGTTCAACTGCGCCAAGGTCGTTGGTGAGATCTTCAAGAAGAACGGCAAGGGCTCGCTCATCATGACCGCCTCCATGAGTGGCCACATTGTTAATGTGCCAAACTACCAAACATGCTACAACGCATCGAAGGCTGCAGTGGTTCACATGGCCAAATCTTTGGCAGTGGAGTTTGCTGGTTTCGCTCGTGTCAACAGTGTCAGCCCGGGATACACCGACACCAAATTGTCTGAGTTTGTTCCTAGAGAACAGAGAGCTAGATGGTGGGGTTTGACTCCAATGGGCAGAGAAGCTTTGCCTGAAGAATTGGTGGGAGCATACTTGTACTTGGCCAGCGACTTGGCCTCATTCACCACCGGCTCTGACATCAGAGTCGATGGTGGTTACACCTCTGTTTAAGGTGATGACATATGTTTAGAGAAAACACTTTATAGAGAATCAAATTTTAATGACGAAAACTTCGTAGCTATAGATGGTGCAAACCATTTAACTCCGAAATGACAAAGGGAAAAAAGAAGATAACCATGTTGATCCAGTTAAATTGAAGTGAAAACAAAAAAATAATGACTCCGGCGTGATTCGAACACGCGCATCTTACGATAACAGAACTTGAGTCTGCCGCCTTAGACCGCTCGGCCACAGAGCCATTTTGTGAAAGAAAAAGAGGTTGGTGAAGACGCGCCAAATCCGCCCATGCATTTACGTGTGCGAACCAGAAAATATGCCTGCACAATCATAACCTTCAACAGACATGAATCGTCATTTGTAGTATGACAATCTGTAACGATTGGTGAAAAAAAATAAAAATAAAAATGAAAAAAGTGGCTCCGAACGCGGATCGCTAAGTTTCTTTCCCGTCCGCAACGAAAGCCTCATGAGTCTACCAATCATAGGTTTTTGTCCCAATGAAGTACACCTTGTAGTCCTAAGGAAAAGAGTATATCCTCTGCAACTGGGAAGTTTGCTCGATTTTCGACTGAATAGTAGCCGCAGCAAAAGCTCTCACGGTAAATTACCGATTTTATCACTTTTCCTAGACACCCGATAGCAAACGAAATCTACAGGCCAGTTATCAACGTCTAGATGTGGTTTCGAACAGGGACAGAATACAGTAATCCAAAATTCAAAAATAACCCAGAACAAAAAAAAGTAATGACTCCGGCGTGATTCGAACACGCGCATCTTACGATAACAGAACTTGAGTCTGCCGCCTTAGACCGCTCGGCCACAGAGCCATTTTGTGAAAGAGAAAGTGGTTTGCGAAGACGCAGCAAATCGGCCACACAAGAAATGAGAGTGCGAAAAAAATAAAAAATATTGACTCCGGCGTGATTCGAACACGCGCATCTTACGATAACAGAACTTGAGTCTGCCGCCTTAGACCGCTCGGCCACAGAGCCAATTGATGAAAATAGAAATGGTGGCAGAAACTATACCAATACGTATGAGCAAAGATTTTAAATTTCAGAAATTTGATATTTCAACATTAAAATTATATTCTGACATGTGCCGAGCATATGGACTTGAGTCGAAATTATCAAAAATCACCAAGTGGGTGGAGCTAGAGTATTTATCTCGGTTCAGACATCGAAAATGGCAAAAATAACAGCACAAGCTGAATTCTATCAGTGGAGACCAAGGGTGGAAGAGATTTTGTCGCCATCAAAGTACATCTTCTTGCTCTAAACCTGATTCAAGTTGAAATAGTCTTTCAATGAGACGTGCATATAAGCGAAAATACTTTTCGCTCATAACGCTTGTATAATCGTCGCGTTTGTGCCAACCGCTTTTTCTTTCACAAAATGGCTCTGTGGCCGAGCGGTCTAAGGCGGCAGACTCAAGTTCTGTTATCGTAAGATGCGCGTGTTCGAATCACGCCGGAGTCATTATTTTTTTGCTTTCATTTCAATCATACTATAAAGAATTTCTGTGATTCCTTCAATTGATCCTGAGAGGCATCTCTCCCGAAAAGGATACAATCTCGCCCGTGGGTGACTTGGAGTTTCCATTGCCCATGCTTAAATATCATGGCTCATCGAGTAACTTGCTATTCTAAAACTGTGAAAAAAAAAGTCGAAAAAATAAGGGGCGAGCTGGGAATTGAACCCAGGGCCTCTCGCATGCTTGTAAGTCAGTTCAGTGTACTGAACCGTCGCCCAAAGCGAGAATCATACCACTAGACCACACGCCCTTGTTGCATGCAGAAGTTTGGACGTGCACCCAGACCAGAATAATGAATGCAAATCACGTGATAAGATAAAAATATGAGAAAACTCCTTTGAAAGGTATATGTTACAATAGAGGATGCTGTTGGATGTCAAAACCATTCAGAAAAAGCCGAAAATCAGCATAATTAATTTCGTCAAATTACAGCTACCAGCAATCAAAAAGTGTCTAACATGCAAGCCTAGGCGGTTTTAGCTCAGTTGGGAGAGCGTCAGACTGAAGATCTGGAGGTCCTGTGTTCGATCCACAGAAATCGCATATTTTTTTGCCCAGGTGTGGATTCAATTACTGAGGTGGTTATGGCAACAACCAGGGTGTTTTCAGCCACACATATATAAAAAGATAAAATCCACCCCACCTGATTCTTCTTCTTTTATTTTTCTTTTCTTTCGCCAGGATTTTCCACGTTTTCAATGAACTGAATCCTCCTTGATCAAGTTTCGCATAAATCCGTCAGCATTTCCGTCAGCAAATCCGCCAGTCTCTAATGTTCCACCAAATCAGCTATTCTATGAGCAGAACACCTACACTATGAAAGCCAGATGGCTCCAATGCCTGGTGCAAAGGCAAAAACCTACACTATCGTCGAAGCTACAGTCAAAATGGTGAAATAACGATATATTAGACGAAGAGAGTCGTGGTCATTACGGCGTTCGATATTGTACAGAAATTTTCGTGGAGATCATGCACATCTTTCTCCTCCAACTTCCTCCCATCTTTCAAACAAACAATCGGATCAACTGACTTAGTTGACAGCAACACAATCCTTGGAGATGTGTCCGGACTTGCCACAGTTGTAACAAGCCTTGGTCACCTTGTCGGTAGCAAGAGTGCACTCCTTGGAGATGTGGCCGCTCTTACCGCAAGAGTAACACTTGACGGAGCCAGCCTGACAGTCCTTGGCAAAGTGGTTTGGTCCACCACACTTGTAGCACATGGTACCCTTGGCACCACCAAACTTGCCGGCTCTCTTTGGAGCAGCAGATGCAGAAGAAGCACCCTCGTTCTTTGGGCACTCTCTGGAGATGTGACCGAACTCAGAGCAGTTGTAGCACTTGGAGCCC
Organism: Sungouiella pseudoflosculorum; assembly: GCA_030674735.1. NCBI lineage: Eukaryota > Fungi > Ascomycota > Pichiomycetes > Serinales > Metschnikowiaceae > Sungouiella > Sungouiella pseudoflosculorum. The sequence continues at coordinate 241,399 of JAKUAO010000016.1, read as the reverse complement.
TGGGCGCTGTTTGGGCAGTCGCTCTGGACGTGGCCAATGTCTCCACACAAGTAGCACTGTTTGGAGGCGGTGGACTTTGGCTCTGGACAAGCAGAGGACTCGTGACCGGATTGGCGACAGTTGTAGCACAATCTCTCGGTCTGCTGACAGGCGTCAGCGATGTGGCCGGTCTCTCCGCACTTGTAACAGGATCTTGGGAACATTTTGTATGGGGATGGTTTTCCTGGTGTAGAGGAAAATTTTTTTTTGGAGGAGAGGTTTTTTTATGGTGGAGGAACGTGACACAAAAACCGCGGGTCACCCAGGTAGCAGAATTGGGCCATGGGGAAAACTTTTGGGCGAGACAGCAATGAGGAAATGGAGAAACGGAGAAATGGAGAGCGGGAAAAACTCTGTTTCTTTTGCTTCTTTTTTATCATTCTTGCTTTCCTCTTTTTGCTCCGTTGCATGCATTGCAGGTGGGGCTGATTACTTCCAGTGCCTGATGGTCCTGGGTTGTGTGCAGTGCGCATTGGGGTATGAGGCTGGTAAGGTTTGGAACCAGAGAAGCACCTAGAAATTAGCAGATTTAAAAGAAAATTAGTTCTTGTAGAGACGGGACAATTTTTTTTTTAGCTCCGTTTGCTTTCCGCATTCTTGAATCATTTATCTTTTTCGTGTTTTTCTCGGCTGTTTCGTTGTTTATTTGCACCCGTACTTAAATTATCGATAGTTCGTGGCCTAGTCTGGCAGTCTCCATCAAAAAATGCCCTTGTAGATGGCATCTGCAGTTTGCACGGCCTTCTTGACCTCAGCAACATCGTGAACTCTCACAATGTCCGCAGACTGCTCAACACACGCAACAACAGATGCAGCCGTAGGAATCAATCTCTGGCTGGCGACGGTCTCTCCCGTCAAAGTGCCGAGAAACTTCTTTCTGCTGGTTCCAATGAGCATTGTCATCCCGTGAAAACTCACGTACAGGTTGTGGTCCATGTTGATCTGGGCGTACTGCTTGAATCTTCTTGCATGGCGAAGAATGTCAAGGTTCTGCGAGAGGTCCTTGGCAAACCCAATGCCCGGGTCGATGATGATTTGCCACTTACGCACACCTCTCGACATGGCCACCTGGACCTGCTCTGCAAGTTCTCGGCAGACCCCATTCACCACCAACAGACTAGGCTCAGCCAAGGGCGCAAGCAAGCCGCTTCTGGGGTCAATAGAATACTCAATGAGCGACGCAGGAGCACGACTGTACTCGGTGAGGGTCGACATGGTCAGTGGAGTTCCTCGCGTGTGGTTCATGATGTACCCGCATCCATGGCGGGCCACAACGTCAAAGATTGCATCGTCAAACTGTCCCATGGAAATGTCATTGACAATATCGGCACCAGCCGTCACTGCCTGATCAGCAACCTCGGCTCTGTAGGTGTCCACAGAAATGAAAACTTCATTAAGTCTTGATTCGCTACGGATAGCCTCAACGACAGGAAGAACCCTTCGAAGTTCCTCCGTTGTCAGTGGTTCCTGCGATCCAGGACGAGTGGAGACACCGCCAACATCAATGATTGTAGCACCAGCCTCCTTCATCTTAAGTGCTGTCTCAATAATAAATTCCTTGCTCAAGTCGAAGTTGTCTCCACCATCGCTGAACAGATCTGGTGTAGCGTTGAAGATACCCATAATGGTAGTTGGAGATTTCCCATCGTGTTTGAACTTGAGAAGACGCCCATCAGAGCCAGGGACCACAAGAACGAGTTCAGAAGACTCTTGGATGGTCGGATCGGTCGGGGTGTTGAGCAACTTTGCCAAATGGTTATGGATTGGCTCGGCTGTAACTGGATGAATATAATCTGGAGTCAAGAGCTCACAGAGGGGCTGGAGAACAAAGGTACGCTCCAACATCAGCTTGTGTGGAACAACCAAATCGGGAGCAGTGACAGTGGCCTCGTCAAAGAGAATCAAGTCCAAGTCGATGCTGCGTGGCCCATTGTCGAAATCCTTCAGACGAGCCAACTTGCCATACTCGATATCCTTGAGCACCTTGAGCAAGTCATGCGGCGACATGTCTTGAATGGAGATTTTGAACACTCCATTGTAGAAATCGGCCTGGTCGGTGTAGTACATTGGTTTGGAGACATAGAGCGAAGATGTGGTCTCCACCTTAATTTTGTCGTGGCTGTCCAAGAATTTCAAGGCCAGATTGATGTTTTCGAGCTGGTTCCCGACATTGGAACCAAATGCAATGTACGCGGTGTGGGAGCCGGCAAAGTTAGTTTTCGACTGGACTGGCAAATCGAACGATTCCTCCTTGACTGCACCGCCAGAGAGAGAAATTGGCTCTTCACCAGCGAAATCAGCCCGGTAGCAATGACAAGACACACCAACACCATCAGTATACACGATAGCGTTTGGTTTAGTCACACGAACAGCCACTGACTCCACAGCATCGAAATTCTGAATAATCCACTGCGAGGTTCTTTTCACCAATGCCTCCACAGTTTTGAAGTTGGCCTGCTCAAGGTATTCATGTACAGATTCCGACACCTGAGGCACATTCAAGTGGGTCGAAGGCACCTCCAAGTCGATGTCTAGCAGCACAAACTGCTTGTTGAGTCTCTCGAAGGTAAAGACTCCAATGAGAGTCAATGCTCGCAAGCCCTCGATATGGTAGCAGCCCGATTTTGGTCCCGTAAACGTGTAGGAGACCGGAGCACGAATGTCTAGCTTTGGAGCCAGCACTTTAAGCGACACCGAAGTGCTGGCAGCCCGCTCACTCTCCAAAAGTTCGAAAACAGCCTCGCCAACTCCACCCAACGAGTGGAAGTTGCGCTGGTGGCTTCTCTTGAGGAACGACGAGATCTTATCGGAAATCACCGCATAGTTCAACGAAAAATGGAGGTTGTCCGAGTCCGAAGCCCGAGAAAAGTCGGTGGAGAAGGCAACATCAACCAACACTGGATGCGGCACTGGTTTCAGCCAATGGTCTAGACCGGCGATGGCCGTGGCCTCGAGTCCGCTGATGTACACCTTGTCGGTCATGCGGCGGAGGGGAAAACCTGAGGAGAGCGGTCTGACGGGCGCCTTTAGGGCGAGTTTTGTGAAGTTAAGCAGTTTCAACTTCGAGAAGTGATCTGAAGTTTCAACGTCAGGAAGTGCCAACGGAAACGGGGCGAAAAAAGCTGGATGCTGATGGGAAATGCAAGGCCAGCGTTAATGAGCGGAAACTGGCGATTTTCGACTGGGAATGCACAGTTTTGTCCTCCCAATCACGGTTTTGGTGGAGTGTTCGTGATGGAAAAGAATCTTAAAAATCCTACACTGAGGCTGCGACTGATAAGAGGTGGTCCAGTTGGGAGTGAAATGGGCAAGGACCAAAAAAAAAAAAAAAAAGGAGGATATCTACAGGGAAAGAGGAATCAATTCTCGTGTTCTCGTCATGATACTTCCAGAGTCTACTTATCCACCGCAATCAACTCGCCAAAGTCGAGGTCGTCCGCAAATTCCTGGTCATCAGCCAATTTGCACCCATAGTCTATCGTGTCCTTCAAGAGCTTTTCTGCCTCGGGCTTGGTAACGTCCATATCCTCCATCACAAGTTGAATGATGATTTCGTTGGCCAAAACATACGTGGCAAACATATCGGGCGTCCAGTACTTGACGGTTTTGTTGGAGGATTTAGCAAGAAGATCGTTAAATCTAGTCTGAATCAATGTGGAGATGAACAGCTGTCTCTGAAGTCCGTAGAACCCGCCCACGTACTTCTCCCACTTGATGTCCCACCGCTCCTCCAGCGTCATGGTGAGATGCTTCAGATGCTTTCTCTGCTCCAGAGCCAAGGTGTAGTAGAACGAGAGCTCTTCCTCGCCTGCGAGGATGCGGGGGATGATGTCCAAGTGCTTTTCGCTGCGTTTCTTGAGCGTTGCCTTTGATTTCGGGAGCGGGAACACCGTGTCCTTGTACTTCTGTTGCACCTTGTCTGCATTGATCTGCTCAAAGTTTCCCCGGACTATGTCGTGAGGAAGATTTGAAAACTGCTGAGGCTTGGATGTAGCAGCAACATCCGCCGACAAAAGCTTATCCAACTTGTCGAATTGCAGCTGTGCCGGCAGTTTGTTGTCTCGAAGTGGCTTTTTCGTGGGGACGGTGATGAGTTGTTCCGAGTCCTCCTTCTTGTAGATGAAGGGCTTCTTGCGGTGAGGCTTGCGGCTCTTTTCGAAAATGGCCGCCGTCAGCGTATTTTCGCCGAGTCTGCTCCTCTTTTTCGCCAGGACGTATGTTTTCTTCATGGTTTGTTGTGGATTTGTGAGGATGCGGCATGTATAGGAACCAACGGCTGAGAAGCAGAGACACCACCAGGGCGAAAATGAGTAGGAATCTGCCCGAAGAAAATCATTAATGGAGGTTGAAACGTAGATTTCAGCTCGATTGGCGAATTTAGAAAATCTGAAATCTCGTTTTTCGTATCTCTACTTGAACGTGGAGGGTATTGTACATGTCTAGGCATCTCTGCTTAAGTCTCAGAGTCGGGAAATTTTTAAATCGCAGCTTACGAGACTAAAACGGCATCCACTGGAACATGCCCAAATGCCGGTTTCTCGTACCTTCTGCTCGAATCGTGCTGGCCAATAAAGTCACTTCGACGTTCGAACACTGTGCATATTTTGTTCCAGGCACCCGGGTTTCCCCAGGTTAAAGTCGTCTTGGGTTGACTCCACGTTAAAGTTCTCTTGACTCCACGCACCAGTGTCCATTGTGTACGATAGTGTACGATTGGTGTCGTATACTGCAATATTTTTCCCAATGTCCGACCACACGGCTCCAGCCATGTTGCAATGCCACCGACTCCCGGCAATTAGAGTTTTTGCCAGTGGGAAATTACAGATGACTCCGAGTCCCAAGCCCCAATTTCAATTTTAGCGGCATACGCACTGCCCCCACCCACTCACCTGGTCGCCAGACCTGCAACCGTAATTTTGGGTGACGATAGCCACTTGTCCGACACCTCCATGCACCGAACATAACGCGGAAATTGACACCTTGTGTCCGGAGACTCGCACCCAAACCCACCAGGCCCATCCGCTCCCACCAGCCGGGAACTGGGTCCCAAATCCAATCCTACAACCACGCCGCCACCAGTTGGTCCCGCTTACTTCCGGGCCTGGCCAATGACAGCCCACCGCGTTTTTGCTAAAGCGAGAATACGAGGGTGGTTGCTGTCACCTCGCCAGCCCTGCATGGCCCACTATCAACTGGATGCGGCCCGTGGCCCAAAACGGCACCCCCCACGTGGGAAGTGACTCGGGCCCAACCAAATGGCCACAAGACCAATGGATGGGTGTGCATTCAGACGAGGTGGAGGTTGGATCAGGAACCGGGTTCGGCGACGTTGAAGCTGCAATATTTTTTTTTCCAACTTCACCAGCTCCCTTCGCTTTGCACTGCGCACATTCCTCCTGGCATTTCCTCTCTACAAGTGCCAATATCTGGGTGCATTGACAGCCCGCAGCGATTAAATGCCCCACTGGTGCCACTACCAACTCCTCCACCAACTTGTCTAAGGTTTCACTTGCAAATACCGCCCGTTGCAACATAAAAAAAAAATCACAACCAGGGACCATTTCCACATCTCCATCGCATCTCCCCTCATCTTATCCGCATCTCCCAATGGACACCGACTGGACGTTTCTGCCCAACGAAGTCGCTTCTGCCCATTCGACGCCGGGGGTTTCCCATGGAGGCAACACCCCGAGCCACATGCCATCTGCCATGAAGAAATTGCCTGAGAACGTTCCGGCGCCGCCTCCCTACTCCGACGACCAGTTCTTGCTCCACCAGATCGACGAGTCGCATCTCCACACCGAGTTCGACTTGGATGGCATCAACTTCATAGTGCCCGAGGACTTGGGTGCCAATTCCAAGGCGTTCCCGCCGCTGGATTTCCCGCAGAACACCCCGGCGTTGATGCCAAAGTCCCAGCACGTTCCCACCAGCTTCCAGTCTCCGATTCTCCCCAGCCAGAACGAGCGGTCGTACAACGAGGAACACTTCATCCAGAAACACCGCCAGCGACGCAGCCAGCACCAACTGCAGCAGGGACTGGCGGCACTGTCGCTAGCGCTGCTGCACCTGCTGCACTACCTGAAACTGCGACAGCAACAGCAACACCACAGCCAACAACAGCCACTGCACCAGCAGCACGTTCGGCCCGACGCCGTGTTCACGCCGTTGGTGTCACCAGCAGTCACGCCCATGGACCTGCAAGTCAACACCAACAAGCAGCTCTACAACGCCGTGCAGACGTCGTTTGAGCCTCTCACATCGCCTGCGCTCAATGCCCAACCTGCCTCCTCTAATAACGACCGGCGCCGGTCACTGTCGGTATTAGGCCCCGAAGAATACAATGGCGGCAGCCAGCCCAAGCGCAAGACCCCGCATCTGACGCCAAACCTTGCGGCCCACCCAGGTTCGAAGATGAAGAGGTCTCCGTCGTTGAGAAAGGTGCCACAGCTGTTTGAGCCGTTGCCGGACTCGTCGTACGACGGAGCTACCACCAAAAGCTCCGAAACCACCCCAATGTTGCCGCCTCAGAGCAAGCGGGTGGTGATTGACGGCCAGGGAAGCGGATCCACCACCCCAGCAGCCAATGTGGGGCCAGGAACACTCATGGGATTCACCATGAACAGATTGGCAGAGCTGCAGAGCAACCGCTCGTCAAGCCCGTCGCCAACTCTCACACCAAACCTGATGAAACCCCAGCGGAAGATGCTGCGTCGTGATTCAAGCTCTTCTCAACGTTCCAGAAGATACCTGAAAGGTGGAGACAGCTCGCTGTCTGAATCTTCGCCAGTGCTTGAGGCACAAAACGGAGAGTACGGCGGCAGAAGAGAAAAGCCTGCCACCAAAAAGGCCTCTCACAAATTGGCTGAGCAGGGCAGACGTAATAGAATGAACCAGGCTGTGTATGAACTTTCCAAGTTGATCCCCAGTGACTACCACGAACAGGTGTCGATTCCGTCCAAGGCCACTACAGTTGAATTGGCGGCCACCTACATTCGTGATCTTTTGGAAGAGGTTGATAATCTTAAATATCAGCAGAGGAACTCTCGGGGTTAAATAGATACGACAGTACGAATTAACAATGACAAACTTCACGGCCGACCAACCACCTTGCACTTTCAAATCTGCAGGCGTTAAATAATCAGGGAGGGCACTTTCCTTATGTTACACAATGAAGCCACAAAAAAAAAAATACACCATCCATTCGACTTCAATCTAGAGTGAGAGAGTCGAAATGAAAAAAATAATGGACGAGACAGGAATCGAACCAGTGACCTTCTGCTTGCAAGGCAGACGCGCTACCAACTACGCCACACGCCCCAATTTGGAAAGTTGGAGAATGGAAAATGCTATGAGGGTAAATTTGGATCTAAAATTGCCAATAGCGCCACAAAAAAGTATGCTTGACACATATTCAATGCTTGCGGTGTACATGCACCTCTCAGATATGCATTTGGGGCCTTCCCTGTCGATTTTTGGCCCCATCTCATCTCTATAGCTTTGTACTGCATATACAACCGGGTATTTCATTCCAAAACGGCTTCAGGAAGTTAATGCAGGGTGCAGTTGTGGCTCTATTGACATCGTCTTTGGAACAAAAATGCCGTGAAAATAATTAAGAAAGTTTTGACACTCCAGAGTTTCGAACAATTGCATCTTTGTCGGAAATGTTCGACTAACGACCGTTGAAGGAGTCCAAAATCCGAGTTTGAAGCCTGGTTATCTTGAGCACAGTAAAATTGTTTTCACATAGCCCGAACCAGACAGTAGAAACCAGCCCTTGGCTCCAATTTCACAATTACTCCACATCGACTCTGGGGAAGCGTCCTTCGCTTAATTTTCTGCGGCTGATTAGTGATAATCCTTATCAGAAGGCTAATTTCCGCAATGCTCTCCCGTCGAATTAATTACTTGGACGCCTCATCCCTTGAAGACATCAACTGTGGCCATCTGATTTCAGATGAAAAGTTCATATCCACGGGCGGGGTTGAAATTTTTGTTATCGGGTGGGCAAGACATAGAACAGTGAGTGAGATCCTGGCATCGTAGCTTCTCACCTCTCGACCTAGACCGCCAACGCTGTAGAACGTCAGAAAGCATGACATTTCCCGGGATCGAAGGATTCTCATTCATTCGCCCCGGTTCCATTCAGCGATTCCTAAAGAGGGTTTGGATCCGAAATTGCGTCCTAGAGTATCCGGTATAATGTTGAAGCGTTGCCCTTCCGAGCTCCCCGTTCTGATGCCAAACAATAGGTTAAGGTTTGAGCTTGCCCACTTGTTCTATCTGCTCACATTAGGAATTTTTTCAATCCACACTGTGGCCCTTGCAAATTACAATTGATTGGAACCAGAAAAATAAACCACTTTTTCGGCTGGAAGCACCACCAGATAATCAATCTCCAGCAAGTACAGGAATCCGTCGCAAGTGTCCCCTGTTTCGGAACAGAGTGGTGCACCTGCAATCTACCCGCAACCTCAGCCTCTTTAGAGGTATAACACAAGCAAAGCTCAAGCGAAGATAACGGCGGGCGGTATTTGCAATCCTAATGGTGATTTACGCAATTAACTATTTAGTTAACTCCCCTCTCAGCATGTTTCTGCCGCGGGACACGGTACCAAGCGGCGCCTAGGCGTTTTTGTCGCGGCGAATGTAGTACATCCGCCCCGAAATTCTTGGTACCATAAAGAGAATTGTGTGGATTCCGATTGTTGATTGCGAAATACAGCCATGAAATCGGCCTGTGTGCACACCAGGTTGCGAAATCCTCACTAGGCACAGGATACCAAGACCTGGTTGCAATTGTTCAGAGGCAACCAAGAAAATTAACCACCAATTACTTCTCCAGATTTGCTTGGATCAAGCAAAAACTAAGTGACATGGCAGCAGAGAGCCTCAATAAATTGACTTAGTCATGTCACGTGGAAATCGTGGAATATTGTTGTCGTAATCCACAGCGTTGATTGCAATTTTTGCACCCAACGATATATAACACTTGTCTTCACCCTCCGGATGTAGTTCCATCAACCAACAATGCCTAGACTCTTCAAGTTCGGACAGGAGAAAAAGGATAAGTCTGAGGTCAAGACCGAGTCCATCGAGTCTGACACGGCTAGTGATAAGTCATATGATCATGTCTTCCAAGATCCTGATAAGCTCGCATACTACAAGGAGTTGTATGAGAAGACTGACTACGAGTGCAAGGACTACTTGGATCCAGAACTCACTTGGACGCCAGAGGAAGAGAAGAAGATCACCTGGAAAAATGAGTGGTATGTGACCTTTTGGGCATTCATCATGTTCACTGGTTTGAATTTAGACAGATTCAACATCAAGAACGCTCTTGCGGACAACTTGTTAGATGACTTGGGACTCACCACCAACGACTATAATCTTGTTAACACTATCAATTTGGTGTGTTTCTTGTCCGCTGAGCTTCCCTCGCAGTTGATCTCCAAGAAGTTGGGTGCTGATGTTTGGATCCCAATGCAAGTTTGTATCTGGTCGATTGTGTCGATGACCCAATTCTGGGTCAAGGGGAAGACTTCTCTTATTATTTGCAGAGGACTCATTGGATTGTTCGAGGGTGGATTTATCTGTGACACCACTCTTTGGATGTCTTACTTCTACACCAAGAGTGAACTCCCAATGAGACTCTCGTTCTTCTACATTTCCAACTACTCGACCGTTGTTCTTTCGGCCCTTTTAGCTGCCGGGCTTTTAAAAATTGAAACAAAAGCAGTTCCAGAAGGTTGGCGTTGGCTCTTCTTGATTGAAGGTATCTTTACTTTGCTTATTGGTATCTTCTCTTTCTTCAAGATGCCCGCCTCGGTTGTCCAAACCCGCACCTGGTACAGAAAGAAGGGCTGGTACACCGAAAGAGAGGAGAAAATTCTTGTCAACAAGGTGCTTCGTGACGACCCAACTAAGGGTGACATGAACAACAGACAGCCAGTTTCTTTCAGGGAGTTGTTCACGGCTTTCTTCGACATTGACATGTTACCTATCTACATTGTCCGGCTTCTCGGTGATATTGGTTCCGGCCCTGTTCAGGCATACTTGACGTTGATCCTTAGACAGTTGGGATTCTCCGTTTTCAACACAAACATGTTGTCGATCCCTTTCAGTGTCATTAGTATTGCTACAATGCTTACGGCGGGTTGGTTATCGGAACGGTTCAACGCGAGAGCATACGTTATCATGCTAACGCCTATATGGATTTTGACTTGTCTTTTCCCGTTGCGGTTTTGGCCAGATGCGCAAAAAGACAAATGGGGAACCTATGTTCTCTTGACGATTTTACTTGGACATGCTCCAATTTGGCCACTTTCCATTTCGTGGTGCATGGCAAACTCTAACTCGGTCAGAAGCCGGGCAGTTTCGTCTGCCGTGGTCAACATGTTTTCCCAATCTGCAGCCATCGTTGCATCTAATATTTACCGGGCGGATGACAGGCCATTGTACCATCGTGGTAACAAAGACTTAATTGGAATTGGGTTTGGCGCCATAGGCGCATGTCTTTTCGCGAGATTTTACTACGTCTGGAGAAATAAGATTAACCAGGCGAAATGGGACAAATTAACTCCTGAGGAGCAGGACAATTACGCTGCCACAACCAAGGATCTGGGCAACAAGCGGATTGACTTCAGATTTATTTATTAATTCTTCGCAGATTCAAGCTGGCGCTACATAATATGAGTGAACATTAATTGTGTGGCCATTCGAAATCTAGAAATAATTCCGATCGTCCAGCAAGAGCAAGATACAAATTGGGAATCGTATTCCGCAACATCCTCGGAGTTTGGCGGCTAAAAGGTGCACCGGTTTCGTTATTTCTAGCCGTTGGACGTTAGTCCGGCACGTGAGTCAAAATTGTGGGTGACGTTCTGACACACAAGCAAACTGTGGATATGATAATATGTCAAACCATGACGAATTCCGGAGCCACAAAGTTGAAATGCCGGATGGCATATCTTATATTCAGGATTGGCAGGGCGGAATCAGGTACTGATAGGCAGTTATATGCACAAATGTGTGGTGTATGTATTTGCGGTACCAATGGTGATTGCGAATCCCATTCAACTCCCACTAATCAGATGTCTAATTATGGGCTTCGCAGATCACGTGAATCGGGATTCGTCATTATTTTCATTGATTGCAAACCAATACGGACGATACGGGGCATGGTTCATCGCAAATCAGAAACAGATATAAAATGTGTCGAAATTTCACCCATAATCTGCTATCTGAACATTGAAAATGGCAGGATTCTTGAGAGGTTCCAAGAAAGAGACGTTCGACATCAAGACCGAGTCTATCGAGTCTGACACTGCTAGTGAGAAGTCGTATGATCATGTCTTCCAAGATCCTGAGAAGCTCGCATACTACAAGGACTTGTACGAGAAGACAAATTACGAGTGCAAGGACTACTTGGATCCCGACCTCACCTGGACTGCCGAAGAGGAGAGAAAGATTGTGAGAAAGAATGACTGGTATGTCACTTTCTGGGCATTTATCATGTTCACTGGTTTGAACTTTGATAGACAAAACATCTCCCAGGCCTTGTCCGACAATTTGTTGAAGGACTTGAAGCTTTCCACCAACGACTACAACCTTGCAAACACTGTGAACTTGGTTTGTTTCTTGTCCGCTGAACTTCCCTCGCAGTTGATCTCCAAGAAGTTGGGTGCTGACGTTTGGATTCCAATGCAAATGTGTCTTTGGTCCACTGCTACTTTTGCCCAGTTCTGGCTCAATGGAAAAGCTTCGTTTGTCGTTTGCAGAGGTCTTATCGGATTGTTCGAAGGTGGATTTATTTGTGACATGACCCTTTGGATGTCTTACTTCTACACCAGAAAGGAAACTCCATTCAGAATCTCCTTGTTCTACATTTCCAACTACTCCACATCGATCTTCTCTGCGCTTTTGGCTGCTGCTCTCTTAAAAATCCAGACTAAGGACCACCCAGAAGGTTGGAGATGGCTTTTCTTGATTGAGGGTATCTTCACCTTCTTGGTTGGCTTCATTTCCTTCTTCAAGATGCCTGCCTCTGTCGTCCAGACTCGTGCATGGTACAGAAAGGATGGATGGTACACCGAGAGAGAAGAGAAAATTCTTGTCAATAAGGTTCTTCGTGACGACCCATCCAAGGGTGATATGAACAACAGACAACCAGTTGGTCCAAAGGAATTGATTAGAGCATTTTTCGACATTGATATGTTGCCAGTTTACATTATCCGTTTGCTTGCCGACATTGGATCTTCTCCAGCAACCACCTATTTGTCCTTGACTCTTAGACACTTGGGCTTCTCCACTTTCAAGACTAACATGTTGTCAATTCCTTACAACATTATTGGTATCACTACCATGCTTGTCACTACCTACTACTCGGAGGTTGTGCAATCAAGAGCATACTTGATCATGTTGACCCCAATTTGGATTGTTACTTGTTTGATCCCATTGAGATTCTGGCCTGGCTCGCAAAAGGATATCTGGGGAACTTATGCACTTTTAACAGTCATGCTTGGTCATGCTCCAACTTGGCCATTGTCCATCTCCTGGTGTATGGCCAACTCTAACTCTGTCAGAAGTCGTGCTGTTTCGTCTGCTGTTGTGAACATGTTTTCCCAGACCGCTGGTATCATCTCCTCCAACATCTACAGAGCTGATGATAAGCCATTGTACCACCGTGGTAACACTGTCTTGATTGCAATTGCCTTTGGAGCCATTGCAGCATGTCTCCTCTCGGTTCAGTACTACAAGTTCAGAAACATTCAGAACAAAAAGAAGTGGGATGCCTTGACTCCCGAGGAGCAAGACAAATACTTGAGCGAGACTCACCACCATGGAAACAAGAGAATTAATTTCACATTTGTCTATTAGTGAGATCCGGTTTAGATCTCAAGCGAGGTGCTTAGTGTGCATAATTTTAAGATGATAATTTATTCAATGTTTAGAGAAGCTGTCGGACAATAATTATAGTTTCCGTAAAAAGAAATTTGGGCAACTAGAGTTTCGAATCTGAAGCTGGTTCATAACCGGACGCACTTCGCTGGTCTACAAACCTTCAACTTAGAATTTGGTGCATAACGATCTAAATTTTGTAGCACTCAGACTATTGAAAATGAGCAATTATGATTCATTTTGATAGCTCTTGAGTATCTCCTTGCTCTCATGACCTGAAGTGGACTTTAAAGCATGTAAAAATGGCAAAAAAATGCGGTCGACTTCAAAAGTGGTTTTTTGCGGCCCTGCTCAATTCATATGTGTGCGCCTGACCCAATAGACTCCAAATAAACTTCAATTTCAAATATCAGAGCTTATTTGACGGATTAATGACCAAGATTAAATTGGCCATTTGTTTGTCATGCCAATATGCCTTCTTTTGTTGTTTCATAATTGGTTTCGTGGTCTAGTTGGTTATGGCATCTGCTTAACACGCAGAACGTCCCCAGTTCGATCCTGGGCGAAATCAGTTATTTTTTTTTCAAAGTGGATGGGAGGCTCATGAAGAGAGGTATAGCTACAGGTTTTTAAACTCTGTCATTCATATACTGAATGTTGTCTATGTACATTATTTTTCATCTTTTGGCAAGCCCTTTGGCTTGTTTGGCGATCTCAACGACTTGACGTAATTGGTGGCCTTGTTCACATCCAGTTTTGCTTCCTCAGCACCAAGCTTGAATTGGTAGAACATACCATGCTTGGCTCTCAATTCCTTCTTCTTCTTCTTCACCTCTCTGTTAACAATTCCAATCTGCTCATCATATGGAATACCAGCTTCGGCCTCTGCAATGGTCTCTTTACCGAAAAGGAGATCAAACACTCTGCCGTCAGACCAAAAGAATCCTCTTCTGTCCACGATCCATGTCTTGTTTCTTGGGACTTCTTTCAAGACAAAGAAGAACAAAGACTTATCGGAAGTACCGTAGAAACCTTTACCAGTCCAGACTCTGGCCTGGTGTTTTCTAGCCAAGTTCAGCAAAGGAACAGTAATGATAGGAGTTGGACGACCGGGAATCAACGAGTACGAAGTAAACCGTATATGTTCGACCGGACCAGGAAGGTACCACATTCTTCTTATAAGACGGGTTGGGAAGGTGAAGATGTGGTAGGACATGAACAAAGCAAGGGCTCCGAGTGTGGAGTAGCCGAGAAGTTGCTTGGCGAAAGCCCTCTTTCTCAATGGCTCCGCCAACTCTTCCTTATTTTCATCATAGTCTTTATTGGCCAGGAACCAAGCAAACTCCAACAACACACAACCGTATACAGCGAAAACAACGGCACAACAGAAACATGCGAGGAAGTAGAGTCTGTGAGGCTCGGCTTCATAGATAAGCTCCGGCTTGGTTTTGCTTTTCAAGATCTGGATCACTTGTCTAAATGACATCTTGGGTCCAACACGAGGAACCCCGGGACGAGGCAAAAGAGTCGGCACATTCTCTTTTGTCAAGGGAAATTTAGGCACTCTGTCCTTGAGCTCGTTGGTTTGGGCGGCTTCACCAGGAATATGCTGCTTCAAGTGCTTCCACTCACCTTGGCTGGGTAAATCCTTCTTTGGGTTGAAATTTTCGGGCAAGTTTGAGTTGAAACGAGCGAAACGGAACTGCAACACGGATCTTGTCGGTAATATCCGAGCCCTGAGGCCTATTCGAGAAAGCAACATGGCAACTTATCGAAGTAAGAGCTGCGATAAAAATGGAGTGGATCAAATGGCTAGCCCTGCACTTTGAGCCAGAGAGGACTGGGTAATAAAGGGTCAAATATCGGGGTTTTTGGAATAGAAAAAACTGGATGGATGAGAAAATACGTCTCTTTTCAAATGATTCTGATCTCTGTTTACAGATCTGTGGTATTTTGAGTGTTTTTCGATTTTTACTGTGGCTTTTTTGTATTGTAGTATAAGTGAGCTACATAGATTATCTTGCGAATCACTAGGAATAGACTGGTGTTCGAGGAAACAAAGTGAGTCGAATAAAAAAGATAAATAAATAAAAAGGAAAAACAGGCCAACTAAAGGTTTGCATTCACTCTACCTGAATTCCTTGGAAATTACTTAAAGCCTCAATCTCTGCCTCTTAATGCCTTGAAGTGAGCGATTCATTAGTGAGCTATTGCATGTTCGAGCCGATCACACATTTTCATGAACCAAAGAATCTGAAGGTAATCTTTAATATTAACAATACTACGTAACCTGAAAAGTCCATTCCGGAAACCTTTTGCTTCCATGTATATTACAATATTACAAGTTCTTATCTCATTTCTTCACCTTGGACTCGGCCCGTTTCAACTGCACCGGCCTTTGGCCCACGTATTTGCCATTCATCTCCTTGAAAGCCTTCAAATAGTCGTCGGCGCTGGCGAAAGCAACAAACCCGAACCCCTTGTTTTTCTTGGTTTTGGGGTCCACTGGCACATTCACCTTACTGAGACTCTCATACTTCGAAAAGGCATTGAGTAAGATCTCATCCGTAGCCTCCGGTCCTAAGTTGCCCACAAATAGACGGAAATGCTTGGGGTTCCAGTTCTCTGTCTGCTTGATATGTTTGCCCACTCCGCTCAGACTGTGGAGATAGACTTCAGGCCGTTTACCTCCCGCCAACCGTCGATCACTCAGCTTGGAGGTGTATATTTTCTTCTTTTTGACAATGTTTGGTTTGGGCAGCGACATGGTTTTGTCTGGGTTTTGCCCTGTGGTGTTCAAGAGTTTGGTCTTGTTATTCGGAGTTTGAGATGTAGAGCTTGAGATCAATCCGCCAGTTCAAATTGCCAATGCGAGCCTTAAAATATTGGCTATTGGAAGTTTTCGGACGTAAATAGTAGGACAATCGCCGACGTAATCAGTATGGCTTGCTTTATCGGGAAAAGAAGCGCTAACTTGTGAATGTTAACTTCTCAACTTTCGCAGTCTACAGTTCTACGATGGCACCAGCAAACACATAAGATCAGGAAACATCGCAGACACAGAATAAAAAATAAAATTAAATAGCAGCTTGGCGAAATGAAGACGATTTCAAATTTCAAACCAGATTGCCAAGTTCATCCCTTCTAGGATCTCCTACCCTAATCTCGAGCCTATCTCCATCTTGATATTGGTGCAGTCGAAAAAAAATCAATACTACTTCTCACGTTCTCATCTCCACAACAGAGCGTAATCCCATAATCCCGCTCGATGTTCATTCTTTCGGAACTCTCCGACTTGGTTCGGGTTCCGCCGCAATCGTTCAACATCCCCACCAACAAAGTTTTAAAAGACGAGCTTCATCAGAAATACTCCAATAAAGTCATCTCCAACTTAGGGTTGGCGATCTCGGTGTGGGATCTACTGGATATCAAGGATGGTCTTCTCAGGCCCGGCGACGGAGGTGCCTATGTCGAGGTCAAGTTCCGACTAGTGGTGTGGAAGCCGTTTATTGGCGAAATCTTGACCGGATGGGTGGCTGACTGTTCAGCAGAGGGAATCAAGGTCCGCATGGAGTTTTTCGACGACATCTTCATCCCAAAGGACTACTTGTTCGAAAGCTGCATTTTCAAGCCTGTCGACAAAGCTTGGGTGTGGCAGCCGGACGCCGAAACCGAGCTCTACATTGATTTGAACGAGAAGATTCGATTTAGAGTGGAGGAAGAGGTGTTTGTCAACATCAAGCCCAAGAGCAGCACAGAGGCGTTGGGACTAGAAGAAAACAGCAACAAGGCTCCACCATATGCATTGATCGCCTCGTGCCAGACCGACGGCATGGGCTGTGTGTCGTGGTGGGACTAGACGAACCACTAATGGGAGTTCGGAACTCGTGATGTATTATTACATAGCATCTAATTGTATTGCATGTACTCTGACGTGGAGGAGAACTTCAAGTTGCCCTTGATCACCTTTTCGACCGCCTGCAAGAAGTCCTTCTCCGTAGCAACCTTCCGTCTGGCACGAATGGCAAACATACCTGCTTCCGTGCAAACAGAACGCAACTCGGCACCAGTAGCATTAGGACACAACCGCGAAATCAACTCCCACCGAATGTCCTTCTCACAACTCATGGTCTTGGCGTGGATACGGAAGATGTTGGCTCTGCCTTCCAAGTCGGGAAGCGAAAACTCAACTTTTCTGTCGATTCTGCCGGGACGCAACAATGCAGGGTCCAAGGTGTTGGGTCTGTTGGTAGCGAACATCACCTTGATGTTACCTCTGGGGTCGAAACCGTCCAACTGGGTAATAAGTTCCAACATGGTTCTCTGCACCTCGTTGTCACCACCAGCACCGTCGTCGAATCTGGCACCTCCAATAGCGTCCACCTCGTCAAAGAAGATGATACATGCCTTTTTCGTGCGGGCCATCTCAAACAACTCACGCACCATCCGGGCACCTTCACCCACATACTTCTGCACCAACTCCGAACCAATCACTCGGATGAATGTAGCGTCAGTACGGTTGGCCACGGCACGGGCGCAAAGCGTCTTACCGGTACCTGGGGGTCCGTACAAGAGAATACCCTTGGGAGGATCAATGCCCAACTTGACAAACCGTTCTGGCGAAAGAAGTGGGAGCTCCACCACCTCACGCAACTTCTCAATCTGCTCCTTGCACCCACCCACATCGCCGTAGGTCACGTCGGGCTTCTCCTCCACCGTCATCATGGTCACAGACGGATCGATCCGCGGAGGAAGCGGCAACTGGATCTCGTACTTTTGTCTGTCCACACCAACTCTCATGCCCTCCTCAATATCGGTGGGAGACACCCGGTCGCCCAACCCCACGACAAACTTGGCGATCTGCTTGATGTTGATCACGTACTTCAGCTTGTTGTCGGCGTTGGCAAGCAACCCCATCTGCGGCGTTGGGTTGATTGCTTCTATGATCTTGGTGCACCGGGCAACCTGCAATGGCTGTTCCTGGGACATTCTCTGCTTGTCGCCCATCACATCCCACAAGTGCGGCGCCGACAACCCGGTGTCGGACTCCTTGATGCCGATGTTTTCCTTGATGCGCTCCTCAATGTCCTTGAGGTCCTTTTCAATCTGCTTTAGCTGTGATCCGTAGGGAGCGGCGCCGTATGTTTTTAGCACCTGAATGTCGCCCTCGCTGAGGGGCACCACCTTGTCGGCGTTGTCGTCTTCGTCGGTGGGCGCGACGTACTTGTCCCAATCGGCTTTTGGCGGCATGATTATGGGGTTGAGGTTTGGAGAATGGGGAGTACTCGTTGAGGTGGGTATCGCCACTGGCGTGCGGGACCCATAAAGTTGGTCGCGAAGTGCGCTGGCCGCAGGCTGGATAGAGGATTAGAGAGTAACATGTGGAGACATTTTCCGTTTTGGAATTGTGATTTGGAGTTTTGGGGGTGTTGACTGCTGTTTCTATAGGCGGGATTCAGTGCAAACTGGTTCTTTTTTTTTTACAATTTTTGTTGTTGTGTTGTCTGATTCGGTGAGTATGTTGGTCTGAATTGTTGAGTATATATGTAGCTGTTCTGGGTGCGAGAGCTCCAGCAAGAAACTTTATTAAAACGTTCTCAGCGAGAAAAAAAAATGTTAAATCTGGCTTCCAGGAGCGATTATATAAAACGAAATTGCTTGGTTCGTTTAACAATTTTGTTTCCGTGATTTGCTTCTGGCTTTCCCCATCATACATCCGAGCTTCGCAGCAAAGCACCAGTAGGGTTCAAAGCTCCTCTGTTTTTCGTAAACAAAGCAGTTATCAAGATAACAGATGTTCCTTTGCTGTTCCTCTAAAGTTCGTGTAGCATTTCACGCCATGGCCACAGTCCGAAATTGGACTTGTCATGGCACTCTTCAATCTTGCAATGACTACATGTACCCCCATAATCCATTACCTGTCCCATTAAATTACGCTACTAATCCATCAACGTCCTTGGCCAAAGCAAGTAAATCGTCCTTGCTAGCACTGAAAGAATTGAATGCCATAAGCTTGCCGTTCAAAGCGGTCAAAGTGGTCACGTACCCTTTGAGCTTGTCCAAAAACTGCTCTGGGCGGTGTCGACTGTTGACCAAAAACTTGAGAAGATTGAGCATAAGCTGGAGATTGCTGTTGAACTCAGCCAACTTTGAGCTCAACTCCACAGTTTTTAGCTCCAGGCTAAGTGTCCGCCCTAGTGAACTGAGGTTGAAGTCCACCACTTTGAAAAACTTGCTAAACCAAAACAACGAGTACAACGAGGTGCCGATCATGCCCTTCTTTTCCGACAGCTCGGTCAAAAGAAGACTGAACGAGTTTGACAAAAATTGAAGCGTGAACTGAAACGACTCGGTGGGCGAGATTTGGTCGAGCTCAATGAGCAAATAGTAGTAGTCCAAATTGATCAGACCAATAAAGTTCTGGAGGAGAGGCAGGTCGGCGTATTCGGTGTGAATCAACAGCAGGATGCTTACTCTCCATTTTTCCAAATCGCCCGAAAACTGGGAAATCGACTCGGGCAGCTTCTCCTGGAGGCCCAACTTGAGCGAAATCAACTGGTCTTGCAAACGATGAAGCGACACGGCATGCTCCATGAGCAGGGCCAACTGGGGCTTTTCGCCATCGTGCAAAGTGTCGTCGAAAGTCGATCCGACCTTGATGATTTGCGTGGGCATGAACTGACTGGGTTTATCGAGCATGAGAGACAATTCCTTGTCCAAATTGAAGATTGTCCAGAAACATCTCTTGCGCATGCACTGGTTGGATTTTCCCGTGAAATCAGTGAGGAATATGATGAGTCTGTTCAAGAAGCCAATGACATTCCATACCAAGTTGCCGTTGCTGGCGTTGATAGCATATATGCTGAGAAGAATGAGCAAGTGGGCGCTGTGCAAGTCTTCCTCCGAGCGGATGTCGTAGCTGATGAAGTCGACAATCGACTCGATGAGGCTGTCGCTGAAGTAGTCGTTGTAGTGGCGGGTGTTGTTGTTGGCATCGTAGATGATACAGCCCACGGCCATCACAAGGTACACGTCGAGGTTGACCATCGTCTCGTTGGCAAACGAGATGGTCTTGAACTTCTCCAAGAACTGCGGCCCGTTGAGAAACGGGTACTTCCACTCGTAGTTGGCGAAGAACGTGTGCACGAGCATCAGAGGGAACCCAGCATCGGTGATGGCCTTCACCACAAGAAATTCGTCCTGCAAGTTCTGGCGGCCGTTGGGAGTCACACATGCCGAAAGAATCAGCCTGTTGACGGAGCCGTAGCGGGCCGAGCGGGCTGAAAGCTCCAGTTTCTTGGACCCAGCGTCCTTGGACACCGAAGCACCTACACCAGGCCCACGAGGTGGCTGGGGCCCCGGGAGGTCGATGTGGCGGAACGGCTCGTCGGTCTCGTCGCGGTTGACCAACGAGGCGATCGACACCGACGACGGTGGCTCGTGGGGGCCCTGTTTGGGAGGCAGATCCGAGTCGTCCACCAGGTCTCGCTTGAGACGTTTGCTGCGGCGCTCCACGTAGTCACACTGTGACCCCGTCTTGGCACAGTACGAGCACTGTGGATACTTGCGCGAGCACTTCTTCTTGAGGCGGTAGCACCGAACACAGTTGGACAGATGGTGAGTTCCGTGGGTTTCAGTGGCGGGCTCCAGGAGCGGCGGGAGGCGGTCGGCGTCCGGTTTGGAGAGGCGGCGCACATCTGACGGGTTGGGCGCCACGTTGAGCCGGAACTTGGATGCAACGGTGCCGTTGCCCATGAGTTTTCGATAGTAGAAGTCCATCGACATGGCGATGACTTTGGAGCGGCGAAAGGTGTAAGACGGAGCGGCAAGACCAGAAATGCGGGGGTGGACGGAATAGGCGGGCACGCGGCGACGAGTTTGAGCACAAGCTTTTGTTGTTTTTTCTGACGGAGGAGTCGGTGGAGGCCACGGACAGAAACAACTGGTTATATATGGTCAGTCCGACTGGGCGGGCCCGAACCTTCGGCACTGGCTCGATGCGGCAAGTGCGGATTACAACCCCGGCGCGAGGTACGGATGTGGCGTAACTTCGTGGGTGCATGGCGGTGACACCGATTGGGGGTTGGTCTACGTCAGGTTTACGGTTGTAGACGGCGCGATTTGCAGCCGAGGGGGCGTTTGTGGACGGAGGCGACCGAAATGGGCTTATTCTGCTGTTTTTTTTTCTTCAACTTAACCTCCAAATGGCTGCCTCTGTCGCTCCGGATAGTCCAGGTGCCGGTGGTGAGTGTGGCGCATGGTTATGAACAGATGTGGCTGCGAATGGCGGAAGCGGCTGGTGCCGGTGTGGTCGGTGTTTACGGACGGGCCACGAGCGGGCCCTAACAAGGGTTTTGCCATGAAAGAGGAATTTTTTCTCCGGCTGCCGAGAGACGAACCGTGGGCTTGGGTTTGCGGGTTTTGGTCTTTTTTTTTTTTTCGGCCAGATCGTCTTGACATGAGGCTTAGTTGCGGTCATGACAAACCGCTCATTCCATGATCCAGGACCGATTACCAATTCGGCGCCCCACGCTAAACTGGGCCACGTCAACATTCTGGTTGCAGTTGGTTTGTTTGAGTGCCACAGTCATGACGGGCGCCTCTCATAACCGAGTTTGCGGCCAGGGTTTTTCTTAGATAGTGCAATAGATAGGCGCGGGCCATTGTGCATTGGTGCATTTTAGCTTTCAACGGCCCTGTTGTGTGGGTGCAATTTAAAGTTTGGTGTGGCCACCATGAGACAAATGTTCTGTGGTGAATATTGGGCTGTTTCTTTGGCTGCCGCTTTTCTTTGGTTGTCGTAAGTGTCGTGATTTGTGCTTTGGACTAGTGGATGAAGAAGGTGTGTTTTCTGGAGAAAACTAATGCCTTGAAAAACAACAGTATAATCTTTCTGGAGAATTGACTTTAGCCCCAGAGTCACTTCCGGGGGTGCCATCCGTGTCCATCCGATACAGATTCGGTCCAGTTTTGCCAATGAAGGCACATACCCAGTGTGAATTGACAGGCCCCAGTTTAGAGATCATACGCTGAAAAGACGTAGCGGTTTCACTGGCATTCTGACTTCTGAAATCCTGAAATTGTCTGCTTGCAGCTCATTTCTAGTCTATCTTTGCTCAAGCTTCATTCAGCCTGAACTCCAGAATCAGATTGCAATAGAGTGCATCTGGTGGAATTTGCAATAAGCCTAGTCGGTTTTGCAATACAATCCATATGGCCGTACTTGCGTTTCAGGCATTACTGATTTCTGAACTTTTGTGTCTCTCCAACGGGTCACGTTTGCTCTTGCCTGATCCAGCCTGACCATCATAGCCAACCTCATTCTTATCGAACATGCACCCATGTCGAAAAGTGCCACCAACTGAATCCATAACAGTAAACTCCAGCGTCTCTCCCCTATTTTCAGTCTCTCGTTGAGCGTCGCCCAGCTCGTCTTTCCTACTTCCATCTCCGTCCAATATCGATAACTATGTACATCTATGCTACAACTTCAGCCTGGGCAGCGTCTTCGCCCTGGGCTTCCTCGGCCTCTCTCATCTTGGCAAACTCGGCAATTGCCATATCCTTCATCTCCTCCAACAAAACACTCTGGTATTTAGGGTTGAACACTGGCAACTCTTCGTGCATCACCAAGTCGTTTCTCCAGTGCTCGTCCGCTCCCTTTCTCCACAAGGACTCCCAGAACGCCGTGGTGCTGTCCAACTCAAACTCGTCAATCACATGGGCCAAGTCGGCAATGGCCTCCTGGGCATGGGTGGGTCTGTACTGGCCCGAGTACCAGGTGTTTCCGTCGTCGTTCTTCTTTCTCATGGCCTTGGCGTCGCGCTTCAAGTGGATGTCACGAGCCTCACGCAACTGCAACAAGCCGTTGTAGGCAGCCTCTGCGTACTCGTAGTTGGAGAAGTTCACCACACACATGATTCTCCACAAGTCGGTTCTTCTGGCCGGTTTTCTGTTCTCCCAGTTGGGTCTGAGAAACTGCGCATCGATCTGGTCCTGGTGGAACCCTGGCACCTGCGAATAGAGCACCTGGCCCGAGAAAAGGTTCTTGAACATGTAGATCTGGGGCGCCAACTCAAGACGAGCTAGTTCCTCGGGAGTCTTGTAACCCTGGGCGAGTCTCAGGCCCAAAACTTTGCGGGCCTTCAACTGGTCCATGAGGTGTTTCCTCATTTTCTTTTCGGCTCTCAAACGCATGATGGGCATGGTGACTAGCTGTTGGATGTGGAGACTTTGAGTCCAGAAAAGTTTTTTAGTATGTGGACCCGGTGAGGTCACGTGATTTGGCAGAGGAGGGAAGGTGGGTGATATTTGTGGAAATGGGGGAGATGTGGGCGGAATGGGCTAGTAAGTTGAAGGGAGTGGCGGGATATTGCTTATTGGCTCCCTTTTTTCTTGATTTTTTTTTCGTGGTGGGTTTTTGGTGGTGGGCTCACTCGTTTTAAGATCTCACTAGTGAGTGCTCAACATCTACAACACTTCAGCAGAGAAAACAGGAAAATCAGCAAAGAGAACGAAAAAAAAAAAGAAATAGAGATAAAACCTGTTTGAAAATCCGGCTGATGAATCTCATTTCTCCATATCCCCAAATCCACGGTTCCCTGCTCCTCTAATTCTCCCATCGATCTACACCTCTCTTTCTTCTGCAGTACCCAACCATTCACAACCAACTTTTACTCCTATGCACCAGAAATGGCAGGCGTGACAACGACATTCAAGCTCGTTCCTCTCGCAGCCATCTTCGTGTTGCTCTGTGCATGGTCCTACAAGTTTCTCTTCAACCACGAGATCATCCGCAACTACACAAACAGAAGACATGTACCCAAGGCCGAGATCAATCAGTTGATAGGCAACGAAGCCAACAAACGGTACGGATGCACACTTCTCCACTTGAACGTGGATGACGAATTGGACGAGGAGAAACTCGTGCTGTCGACTCCAGCCCGAAAATCGTACGCGGAGACTCACCAGAAGAACATTCACCGAGTTGTGGGAGCAATCTTTTCGGTGGTGTCGGCGCTTTCCATTGAGTTGGTGGGGGTGTTCATGGTGCAGTTGGCAGGGGTATTTGACATTGACATTCCGTTTTTCCAGGTGGGCATCCGCACGTTGGTGGTGCTCGTGACAATGGTCCAGCCTGTTCTTGTTGTGAGTTTGTATGTGAACCAGGACTTGCTTCCGAGCTTCACGTCCAAGCTGCCAACCACGGTGCTCCGCGCCATTGTGACGGTGGTGTTGTGCCTCTTATGGTACTATTTCTTGCACCGAATCGGCGAATTAGCCAACGAGTTGGGCGACATTCTGGAGAAGTCGTTTCTCGAGCGGAAAACCAATGAGGTGGTGCTCACGGGTATCACCATCACCGCCATCTTGTCCGGGGTGGGATGTGCGCTGACGCCGCTTCGCCAGTTTTGGACAGAACGGCCCCAGAAAAACGCCCCAGCCTCGAATTTGGCCAAAGAGACCCAGTTGAACGACTTGATCCAGTCGTACAACACCACCAAGATGCTAATGGAGAAGAGACAACGCGAGCTCGATGCTCTCTTGGTGGCCAATGGTGGTACAGTCTACAACTCGCCGGAGCCTGAGAAGGTCCGCCTGTTGAAAGGAAGTGGAAAGCAATTTCTTCACAAGGTTCAGTCGTTCGCCAGCATGTCGAGTTTTGGTGGCAACGCCGAAGAGGAAGAAATCAAGCGAGAAATCGTGTCTCTCAAACTGCTCAAAGAGCTGATTTACTCCGACTTGACTCGTGATCTCCAGAAGTTTCTCCGAAACAAGCAAGCAGGGCCCGTGGCCAACGCTGGGGTGGAGAAGTTGGTCCGGATGTTTAACGTGGCCTTCTCTCTCTACTGTATCTACCGATTCTTGAACGTGTTGTTCCTCCGTCTTCCTTACCAGTACTTCTGGAGCGAAGAGGATCTTCACAATGCAGCCACGAACGTGATCGACGAGAAGACTACATCGGACGCAGCGCTCAACAAAAACACCAAGGATGCTCTCGCCATCACAATCGCCAAAATCATCCAATCGGTATTTGGGTACCTTCCCATGTCGGAGATGCAACTCATCAACCAGGTGAGTTTCATTCTCTCCGGATCGCTCTTTGTATGCTCGTTTCAAAATGTGCTCACAACATTCAAGTCCTTGGGTCGTTTCCTTCCTACAACCACAACAAATGTGTCCTCTAGTGTTAAGAGCTGGCTCAAAAACTTGGTGGTGAGCGAGTTTCTCGCCATCTATGTTATTGCAACTGCACTTCTCATCCGAACAAATCTACCCGAGGAAACGGCCAAGCTGATGCTGCGGATCCTCTCACTATCCACGTCATTGTCGTCAAGTGTGAACGGTATGCAGAGCGAGGTGGAGTTTATTGATAGGTGGTTC
This sequence comes from Sungouiella pseudoflosculorum, assembly GCA_030674735.1. Classification (NCBI taxonomy): domain Eukaryota; kingdom Fungi; phylum Ascomycota; class Pichiomycetes; order Serinales; family Metschnikowiaceae; genus Sungouiella; species Sungouiella pseudoflosculorum. Next base: position 216,073 of record JAKUAO010000016.1, on the reverse strand, counting down.
GATAAAGTGTTTGCACTCACATGTGTTATCACCATCATTGTGGTGCTACTGAAGTTTTTCATCGAGTCAGACAATATCTATGACGACGGGTACGACGAGGAAATGTTAATTGAGGACTCTGCCAACCTCAAGATGATGTAATATAGAATAGACGTTGATGTCAATTTAGCACTATCATTATGTGGGGTAAGCGGGACCGATGTGGGGCCACTGTGTAGGAGAATACCAGCATTGGTAGCCGAGTATTCTCGGGTGTATGCATGAATGGCACGTTCCGTTTATCAGTGAAAGCGTTTCTGATGAGCAGACCGCGGATCCCAAAGTTGGATAGAGGCTGGTTACGAGTAGAGAATTGGGTGATTGAGTATGGTCGATGTCCCAATTAGGCAAAGATTCCCTGCACAAACCGGGGATACTCATGCACAATTCGGGATTACGTCGGTAAATTGTACCTGCGGGGTGCTTTGGTACACCTGGCGCGTGCAGCAATAATAACCAAATGCTCATCCATGTGAAGACTAACCCCGGTTGGTGCATGTAGCTAATTTCATATATAATGTGGGCGAAGGACCCGCGATACCGAAAGTTTTATTCCGTACCTTTATTTCGACAAAGCTGACAATCTTTCATCATGTCAACTGTCACTCTTGCCAGAGAATCGCACAAAGATGCTTTCAAATTCAGAGTCAAGCATGAAGATGCAATGAGAATCTTGGGTCCTGATGCTCACCTTACCGTGAATAAGGACTCACCGGTCATCACCAGTAGATCCGAAGTGGCCATCATTGGAGCCGGATTCGGAGGTGTTGCAGCCTCGTTGGCATGCAAGCAGCAGATGAAAACCGACGATTTCGTTGTGTTTGAGAAACATTACAATTGGGGTGGAACTTGGTGGGCCAGTTCGTACCCGGGATGTGCATCGGACATTCCAGCCTTGTGGTACTCGATTTTCAGTGAACTCAACAGCAACTGGTCCGACTTGCGTCCTCCTCAGTACGAGATCGAGGAGTACATTTTGACTGTGGTCAAGAAGCATAACTTGGATAAGCACGCCAGATTTGGTAATGCTGTCAACGCTTTGACTTGGAACGAAGACGAAGGGTTGTGGGTGATCCAAGTCGCTGACGTCAAGACAGGACAGAGATACGAGCACAAGAGTAAGATTGTTCTTTCGTGTCAGGGTGGATTGGTTTACCCAGTCCAGTTGAAGGCTCCAGGTCTCCACGACAAGTTCAAAGGTGAGTACATGCATTCTGCATTGTGGAACCACAATGTGGACTTCAAGAACAAAAAAGTTGTGGTTGTGGGCAATGGTTGCTCCGCAGCCCAGGTGATCCCCGCATTGATGGACCAGTTGGATGTTGCGCTGGTGACGCAAGTGTTCCGTTCCAAGCACTGGATCATGCCTCCAATCCCAGACTACGTGTACAGCTTGTACAAGGCACTTTCCGGTACCCGTCTCGGATTGATTTTCGTCAGATACGTGCTTGCCAGTGTTGCTGAGTCCAGATACCCATTGTACCAGGGCAATGGTTTGCGTGCACGTATTGTACGTTGGTACATCACCAGAGAGGCTCGTAACTACATCTTGCTGGCCCCCGAAAAGTACCACGACTTGTTGATGCCTGACTACAAGATTGGATGCAAGCGTCTTATCTACGACTACAAGTACATCCCATCGTTGACCAACCCCAAGTTCGACTTGAAGGGCTCAGCCATCAAGGAAATCCGTGAAAAGGAGGTTATTTTGACCGACGGAACTGTGCTTGAAGCCGACATCATCGTGGCCTGTACCGGATACAATGTGCCAACCACCTTCTACAAGTCATACCAAACCATTGGAAGACACGGAATCGATATCCAAGCTATGTGGAAGAAAGAAGGTGTCACTGCCTACAAGACGTCGATGGTGAGAGACTGCCCTAACTTCTTCCTTATTGCTGGACCCAACTCGGCCTCGGGCCACTACTCTGTGGTTTCTGCCATTGAGAACTGCTGTGCTTTTGCCTCGCGTGTGGCTCGCCCTGTTCTTGAGGGCAAGGCCAAGTGTGTTTCTGTCTCTCGCAGTGCCTACTACGAATGGCTCCTGTCCACTCAAAAGAGATTGAGTCAGGCTGTTTTCGGCACCAAGTTCGGTGGATGTGTTTCCTGGTACACCGAGGACGGCATTAACTCCACTGCATACCCATACTCGCAGTGGTACTATTGGCTCTCGTCCAGAATCTTCCTGAAGAAGGACTTTGAGTACGAGCCATATGCCAATAGCGAGCTGAAGAAGACTGTGTGATGCGGTAGCTAGTCGGCGCGATGCATGCTGTGCATGTATCGGCATAATTTATTTTCTTTTAAGTATCGAAACGAATCAACCAAACAGTTTGGCTGTAAAAACGGCGAGAATGATCGGCGGTGCATGCCTGCAAGGTGGGCATGGACGATGGAAGCAGCCAACCTTGGCACCTACCACGCAACTCGGCACGTGACTCACCGAAGCTAAGTGACGAAGGAAAAAAAAACTTAGTCACAAAGTCGCTAAAATTGACTCCCTATAAAATTGTTGCCAACCTTCAAGAGAAACGTAACTAACGTTATACACAAAGCAAAGATGAGCACTAAATCACCTTTCCCATTCTCCAGAGAGAACTTAGAGCAGGTTTTGAAGAGAAGATTCTTCTTTGCCCCAGCTTTCGAAATCTACGGTGGTGTTTCCGGTTTGTACGACTATGGTCCTCCAGGTTGTGCTTTCCAGGCCAATGTGATCGACACATGGAGAAAGCACTTCATTTTGGAAGAGGATATGTTGGAGGTTGACTGCACAATGTTGACTCCACACGAGGTTTTGAAGACTTCCGGTCATGTGGACAAGTTTGCCGACTGGATGTGCAGAGACTTGAAGACCGGTGAGATTTTCAGAGCCGACCACTTGGTTGAGGAGGTTTTGGAGGCCAGATTGAAGGGTGACAAGGCCGCCAGAGGTGAGGCTATCACCGAGGAGGAGGACGAGGACAAGAAGAAGAGAAAGAAGAAGGTCAAGGAGATCAAGAACATCAAGTTGGACGACGAGGTTGTTCAGGAGTACGAGTCTGTGTTGAACCAGATCGACGGTTTCTCCGGTGCGCAATTGGGCGAGTTGATCGAGAAGTACAACATCACCAACCCAGCCACCAACGGCCCATTGGAGCCTCCAGTGGAGTTTAACTTGATGTTCGAGACCGCTATTGGTCCATCTGGCCAGTTGAAGGGTTTCTTGAGACCAGAGACCGCCCAGGGTCAGTTCTTGAACTTCTCCAAGTTGTTGGAGTGCAACAACGAGAAGATGCCATTCGCCTCTGCCTCGATTGGTAAGTCGTTCAGAAACGAGATCTCGCCAAGAGCCGGTTTGTTGAGAGTGCGTGAGTTCTTGATGGCCGAGATCGAGCACTTTGTTGACCCAGATGACAAGAGCCACCCAAGATTCAGCGAGGTCAAGGACACCAAGTTGAACTTCTTGCCAAAGGACGTCCAGGAGGCTGGTTCCAACAAGTTGGTCTCCAAGACCATCGGTGAGGCAGTCGAGACCGGCATGGTTGACAACGAGACCTTGGGTTACTTCATTGCCAGAATCTACTTCTTCTTGATTAAGATCGGTGTGGACCCAGAGAGATTGAGATTCAGACAGCACTTGTCCAACGAGATGGCTCACTATGCCTCTGACTGTTGGGATGCTGAGTTGCAGACCTCTTACGGTTGGATTGAGTGTGTTGGTTGCGCCGACAGATCTGCCTACGACTTGAGTGTCCACGCTGCTAGAACCAACGAGAAGTTGGTGGTGAGACAGGCCTTGCCAGAGCCTATCACCGTCGAGAAGTTCGAGGTCGACATTGACAAGAAGAAGTTTGGTCCAAAGTTCAGAAAGGACGCCGGTGCCATCCAGAAATACTTGACCGAGAGAACCGAATGTGAGTTGGAGGACTTGGCCGAGGAGTTGAAGGCCAACGGCAAGATTGTTGTCAAGGTTCCAGGTGTGGAGGGTGATGTTGAGGTTGACGGTGAGCTCGTCAAGATTGCCAAGGTCAAGAGAACCGAGCACATCCGTGAGTTCACTCCAAACGTCATTGAGCCTTCTTTCGGTATTGGCCGTATCATCTACTCGATCTTCGAGCACCAGTTCTGGGCCAGACCAACTGACAAGGACAGAAGTGTGTTGTCCTTGCCTCCATTGGTTGCCCCAACCAAGGTGTTGCTTGTTCCATTGTCCTCTCACGCTGACTTGTTGCCAATCGTCAAGAAGATCACTTCCGTGTTGAGAAAGGAGCAGATCCCATACAAGGTCGACGACTCTTCTGCCACCATTGGTAAGAGATACGCCAGAAACGACGAGGTTGGTACTCCATTCGGTATCACCATCGATTTCGAGACCGTCAAGGACAACTCTGTCACGTTAAGAGAGAGAGACTCCACCAAGCAGGTGAGAGGTTCTCTCGAGGACATCATCAAGGCTGTCAAGGAGATCACCTACAACGGCTCTTCTTGGGCTGAGAGCACCGCCAAGCTTACCCCATTCGACTCTCAGACTGAGGAGGCTTAAATTAGTACATAATTCACGAGCCTACGGGCATGACGTTCAAGAACCAAATCAACTTTTATTGTAGCTACGCTAAACTTAGGCCGAGTCGCCCAAAATCTCTTGCAAGAAGGCATTCGAGTTTGGCTCTCTGCCCAACAACTCCTGCAAAATATCAAGGATCTCCTTGGATCCTCCATTCTTCAAGATGACATCTCTGTATCTGAGTCCACTCTCCACATTCATTGGGTCGGACTTGAAGTGGGTGAAGTAGATGTCTGTGGCAAAGACCTGGGAGTACAAGTAGCCGTAGTATCCAGACTCATATCCACCAGCAATATGGCCAAAAGTGGCATAGCCGGTGTTTTCGATTCCTCCATTGGAGATCAATGCAATCTCTTCTCTCAATGTGTTCCAAAGCTTTGTCAAGTCAAGAGCATCAATATCGCTCTGGTTGTCGATAGTGTGAAGCTTCATGTCGAAAAGAGCAAAGTGCAATTGTCTCAAGTTGAACAACCCGGTATTCACGTGTTTGGACTTGATCAACTGATCCGTGAGGTCTTCTGGGATAGGCTCTCCAGTCTCGTAGTGAGAAGACAATTGCTTCAATTCGTCCTTTGACCACGTCCAGAACTCCAACATCTGAGAGGGACACTCAACAAAGTCTCTTGGAACGTGAGTACCATGGAATCTTGAGTGCTTGGTTTTAGACAACAAAAAGTGAACACCGTGACCCAATTCGTGGAAGAAGGTGGTGACTTCGTTGTGCTTCAACAACGATGGCTTGGTTTTGCTTGGCTTGGTGAAGTTGCAAACCAAGGCAGAGTATGTTGGAGAACGAGTGCCGTCGGCTCTCTCGAATCCCGATCTCAAGCCAAAATGAGCAGCGTGGGTGTACTTACCTTCACGTGGGTGGAGATCAAACAAAATCCAGCCCTTGAACTCCAACTTGGGCTCGCCGAACTTGATGTTTTGGTAAACAGCAAACTTACGAACATCCTCGTGCCACACAGTTTCAGGCTCGGGATCCTCGACCTTCACGAACTTGACATCGAACAAAGTCTCGTAGAAGCCGAGCATCTTATCGATAGTCTGGTCAACTGGGAAGTACTCGGAGATTTTCTGGTGGTCAACCTGGTACTCCTTCTCCAACAACAAGTTGTCGTAGAAACTGGCATCCCACGCATAGTAAGTGTCTTGTTCAGGCAAGCCTCTAGCCTTCAAATCTTCGTTTTTAAACTTCAACAATCTTGCCAATTCCTCCTTACCCAATGGCTGCAATTTTGTCTTCAAATCCTCCAAGAAGTCCAAGACATTCTTCTGGTTTTTGGCCATTCTCTCCTCCAAGACAAACTCGGAGTAAGTAGGGTAGCCCAACAACTTTGCGATTTCGTATCTGATGTGGATGATTTTCTCCAAGATCTCGGCATTTTGGGGCACCTTGTTCTGGTTCTCGATCAAGGCTGTCTTTCTGGTTTCCTGGTTCTTAGCATACTTCAACACGGGGAGAATGTCGGGGTATTTGAACGTCACCTTGAATTTCTCGACTCCCTCGTCGTCCACCTTCTCGAACTGCTCCAACACAGTCTCAGGAACTCCCTCCAACTGGTCAGCAGTGAACTTGAGGAACCCGTTTTCCTCGTTCAAGTTCTTGGAAAACGTGGTGGATAAGTTGCTCAACTCGATCTTGAGCTTCTTAACCTGGTCGCGCTTGTCCTCAGGCAAGTTCAACCCATTTCTCTTGAAGAACTTGACGGTTTTCTCCAAGAACTTGAGGGTTTCTGCATCGGTGTCGTTGGTGTCCTTGATGCTCTCCCACAACTTGTTGTACACGCGGAAAAGATCCACTCTGGCATTTTGCTCAATCGAGTGCTCGTCAAGCAACTGCTCGGCCTTGGTGGAGGCGTCTCTCACCTCTTTATCGGTGGATACGTACTGGTAGAAAGTGACCAGATTCTCCTGGAAATAGCCCTCGTTTTCGTGGTTCACAGTAGGAATGAGCACATTTTCCACGGTAGGGTTCTCAATGGCGGCAATGGCGTCGTTAAACTTCGTATCTTCCTCGATATACTTGTTGGCGGCGGCCACGATCTCGTCGGGGGTAAGAATCCATTTTGGCGACTCCTGGGCGCGGGCCAACGCGGCAAAATCCGGATTTGACATGTTAAGTTTCCAGTAGACCGCAAGAAAAATGCTGAAAAACAATAATTTCCACACTTTGACGGCGTCCAATTCTTGGATCTGGGTTATATATGGGTCATTCTGCAGTTCTGGGGTTGTGGCGGGACCATCCTGCACACAAGCAGAGGCCATTCGAGCAGGTGGCATGGGGTGGAGTTGGCCATTTTTGAGGTGAGGGGTTCTGGAGTGAGGTATCGGGGTACTAGGGAGTGGAATATTACATAGAAAGTCAAAAAAATGGCAAAATTCGAGAATTTGTGAAATTGCTCCATTTGTCTGCGTCTGAGTGTCCATCACGCAGTAGCATTCAACATTAGGGCGTGTGGTCTAGTGGTATGATTCTCGCTTTGGGCGACGGTTCAGTACACTGAACTGACATGCAAGCATGCGAGAGGCCCTGGGTTCAATTCCCAGCTCGCCCCTTTGTTTTTTAACTTTTTGTCCTCTTTTTTTTTTCCCTTCACTACCCGCATTGTACTCTCCAGTTACCGACTCGTTGAAATGCACCACAAATCACAAAAATTAAACACCTCTCGCTAACCTCAGCCTTACCAACTTAAAAAGTAATAAAGACACCCTAAACTTGTCCGGGGGGCTCGTGACCCAAGCGGAGCCATGTGCGGATTATCTAGGTGCAGGCCTGTTACAGGGAAAGACACGAGACGAGTCAGGAACTCGAAACCACAAACTTGGCCCATGGCGACATCCTTATCTATAAAACACAAACACACGCGTCAGTCGCCACCCAAAAAACTATAAATTCGACCCTTTTCCCCCCCGCCTACCCTCACACATTAATATGCGTCGCACTCCCACTCGCTAACTTTCCCGTCTGGTGGTGCGCACCGCGAATGCGAATGGTGGATCCGTTGGTGATATGCCCTCGAGCGCCATCTGCACACAGGCCCGGACAAAAAATTATATTGCACAGAATCTCCCTCCAACAACAAAACCAAACCCTAACCTCATTGTTGAACAGCGAGCGGTGCGTCCCAAACCCCGAGCTTGCCCCTCCTCCCACTGCCAAATCGAACCCCACGTCAAGTTTGACTCGGCTGCCCCGTCGCTCCCTGCATTCTCCGCCCCATATTCCCTCACTCCACCGTTCGACATACTACCGAGTATTGTCCTCTGGCGGTGACTCCTGACGGCTGAAATTCCACATGACCGACTCGAAAACCGGCCTTACGTTTGGCGAGCCCTCGTTGGTGCCTCACTCGCCCCAAGTGGCCCCCACAAACATGCCCAAACTGCCAGTCACCGAGTTCACACTGGCGTTTGAACACGCCAATGCCTCCGCGTCAGACAGCATCCACCTACACAACACGGCTGCCGACGCCGCTGAAGACGCCCATCTGCGTTTGTCCGATGGCCTGGGCTCCGGCTTACCCCGAATGCCGGGAACCTACGACTTCACCGGGTTGAAGTCGAACCCCAGCCACCTGTACGACAACTTGACCGACAAATTGAACCTGGAAGTGCGCCCAGCCGCCATCGGGGAACAACTCAACGAATTTGCGCTTAATGCCCTGTCTAGCCCCGACACCGACGAACCTCTTGAGGCGGGGAAACTCAAGCCAGGCTTTCAGGCGCCCGAACCAAGCCATCTTGCGTCTGCGGCCGCAGATGCAGACTTAGGCGACTCCAAGTTGGCTGAATCTAGCGAATTTGAACGCTCAAACGGACACGATGCGCCAAATACTCTGGGTACCTTGTCGGACAAACCGAAGGTAGAAGTCGCAGACGAGATAGAAACCAGCAACAACGCCTCCGCAAACTCGTCTGGACTCGTATCTCATCAACTCCCAGTCCCTACAGTTGCGGTGGAAGAGTTGGCTTCACCAGTTCTCACGTCAGATTCTCAGTTTGACACAGAGTCCAAGTCGTCACCGCTCTCTCCAGAAGTCTCGCCTGAAGTGGCTAACAAGTCGCACACTGCCTCTGTCGAGGAAACACAGGATGTGCCTAAGAGATCTCCTGATCGGAAGATTTTGCTGCCGGAGGTGCTGAAACTCGCCTCTCCTGAAATCCCCGAGCACAGTGAGAAAGAGCTAGCGCACATCACCCAGGACCATACTGACGTACATTCTCTTGAAGTTCCAGTACGTGGAGACTTGTTGGATGGCGACGTTTCCATCTCGAGAAGTCCATACCTCGACTCGCCCGAACTTGCGTCCTATAAACCACAACTTGATCCAGGAAAGCCAAAGTCCAATTTTAGCAAGGGACTTGACATTGATCAAATCTTGAAGCAACGTGCATATGATGATTCCACAAGGGATTCGGCGGTGCTGGAGTCATTACAATCCAGTGATTCAACCGAAGACTCCAAGCCTAACATCAATGATACAGGTGCTTTGGGCAAAATTCCTACCGTGCACGATAGTGTGGACGAGGATGACAAGGATATGGCTAATTTGAGTCAGTCAACGGCCCTCGAGGAGCCCATGGGCGGTCTCAACATCCGCAATCTCGGCGACTCTGGATTCCGCTCTTTCTCAAACCTGACCGTGTTGCGGAGCCCACCACCTCCACCACCTTCAAACCCAGCTCCAAGATTGACATCTGCCAACGCAACTTCGCCATACCCTAATCCGAACATCGGCTCCACATTCGCTCATACCACTCCAGCATCTCAATCTACCCTGACATTTGCCCATGCATCTCCTGCGCTGAAGTCACCAATGTTGACTCTAGGGCTTAACAACTCACCCAGTCAAAAGGTCTTGCTGAATGGCCATTCGAAGCCTAAGAGACAAAGTAAGGGTGTCAAGGGCGTGTTTTCATCGATGTTTGGAAAGAACAAGCTGAATAGCGGAAGCAGTAATAATAATCCTGCTGCATCGCCTGAATTGAGCATGAAGATCAGTACTCCTTTCAACGCGAAGCATGTTGCCCATGTCGGAATCGATGATGACGGCTCCTACACGGGATTGCCCATTGAGTGGGAAAGACTCTTAAGTGCTAGCGGAATCTCAAAGAAGGAACAGCAGCAACACCCTCAAGCTGTGATGGATATTGTGGCATTCTACCAGGACTCTAACGAGAATGCCGATGACAATGCATTCAAGAAGTTCAAGCTGACGAATCAGTTGGGCACAAACGCATCAACATCGTCATTCTCGAAAGCTAACGATTCATCGGTATCCCTTTCACACTCCTCGCCTCCATCGACTCCAACCATGTCGCGCAGCTCTGAGCTGTTTGACCCGGTGTCGACGACTCCGCTTCAATACCAACCTTCTCCATACGGCACGCCCCACCAGTCCACTCCTTTGCAAAAAGTGAAAACTCCAACCTCATATGAGGGCCAGTTTATTCCAAGTCGCCCTGCCCCCAAACCGCCATCGACACCAGTTGTGTCGGGAAGTGATACTACTCAAACTCCAACCAGCGCTGGTCGCAAGGGTTCATTCATGGGAAGACGCTCGTCTTCCAGTAAATCTTTGAAGAACAAGGGCTTCAAGGCAAATGACATCTCCACGGCGCCACCTTTGCCAAATGTCAGTGCCCCTAAGCGTCCACCTCCACCGCAGCCACAAGGACAAATTCCAAAGTCGAAGTCTCACAATTATTCGCTTGCTTCTCAAATTCATCCTGAAACTAAGGGCGGTGCAACAACCGCTCCAATCTCTTCGGCTGCTCGGTTTGACACTGCAGAGTATGGCAGATCGAGAGATGAGTTTAAAAACCACAGGGCTCCACCTCCGCCTCCGCTGGGAAAGACACCCGCACAAGCTTTGGCTGAAGTCACCGCAGAAGGTGATTATCAACCGCAGCCGGGTACGTCAGCTCCTCAGACTACCGAGCGCACTCAAGAACCAAGCAACCAACAACCGGTTCGCGATGCCAAAAAGGCTGCCCTTTTGGCTCAAAAGAAGAGAGATGAAAAGAAACGTAAGAACCAACAGATCATCTCGAAATTGCAGAACATCTGTACCGAGGGTAATCCTAATGAATTTTATAAGGATTTGAAGAAAATCGGACAGGGCGCTTCTGGTGGTGTTTACATCGCACATGCTGTTAACTCTTCAAACAAGGTTGTTGCAATCAAGCAAATGAATCTTGAGCAACAACCTAAGAAAGAGCTCATCATCAATGAGATTCTCGTTATGAAGGGCAGCAGACACCCAAATATTGTGAATTATATCGATTCTTACTTGTTGAAAGGAGAATTGTGGGTGGTGATGGAATACATGGAAGGTGGCTCTTTGACCGAGATTGTCACGCACAGTGTTATGAGTGAAGGCCAGATTGGTGCAGTTTGTCGTGAAACACTCAAGGGATTGAAGTTTTTGCATAGCAAGGGCGTCATTCACAGAGATATCAAATCTGACAACATTTTGCTCAACACTGAGGGAAACATCAAGATGACCGATTTTGGTTTCTGTGCTCAAATCAATGAAATTAATTTGAAGAGAACCACAATGGTGGGTACGCCATACTGGATGGCACCAGAAGTGGTGTCTAGAAAGGAGTATGGTCCCAAGGTTGATATTTGGTCTTTGGGTATCATGATCATTGAGATGATTGAAGGTGAACCTCCATACTTGAACGAGACTCCATTGAGAGCGTTGTACTTGATTGCCACCAATGGAACTCCAAGATTGAAGGAGCCTGAAGCATTGAGTAATGATATCAAGAAACTCTTGGCCAGATGTTTGCAAGTTGACCCCGTCAAGAGAGCCACTGCTGAAAAGCTTCTCGAAGACAAGTTTATTCTTGAAAGTGACGATGTCTCCACGTTGGCGCCTTTGGTTAAAATTGCAAGAATGAAGAAGGCCAACGAGAGCTTGGACGATTAAACAAGCAATTTAGTCTACATGTGTGTTGATAATAAAACGGTGATGCTGTAACTGTGAACCGATGATATCCCTTTGTCTATGTAGTGATTAAAACCCGCCAGTCATGTCCCTGATCTTATCAACCTCTTCTTGTAATGCTATAAGATCATCAAGTATATTGGCCGTGCTCGATGATCCGTCTCCATTTTGGTAAATGCCATTTGGGATTTTCGCTGGGAGTGGGGGCGGGAACTGAGTGTCACCAATCACCTGGTCAATTGACTGAGTACCCAGCGGAGATGGCGACTTTGACATGGGCAATGCTCTTCTTGAAGGTGGGGGTGGAGGAGGAACTGGTCTCGAACTTCCAAGCGGGGACCGTGGTGGAACCGGCGGAATGGGAGATGCTGAAGCAGAACGAAACCGAGAGGTGGGTGGGGGAACCGAAAGTCCATTATTCATATGATTGTGGGTTGTTGGCACGTTTTGGCCATGTAGAACCTTCTGACTCTCAGATTCCCAGTCAATGTGCACGGGACTTGGCTGTGAAAGAGAACGAGTTCTCCGGGTAGCAGGCACTGGTGGCGGAGGAAGCTGTTTTTCCTCGTAGCCTATGCGGGCGTTGTTGTTGGTGTTCGAGAGGGTATCGCCAGTCATTTGCGAAGTGAAAGACTGGAGAGAAATCGACGGGGTCTGCTGGTCATTGCTAGGCGAAAAATAGCGGATCATGTCAGCAGGACCAGTGACGTTAGGACGTAAATGACCGGATTCGTCCTGGCTGGGTTCTTGGTAGGCCATTTGGGCCATTTGAGCTGGTCCCGTCATGTTGGGCCGAAGAAGCTGATTTGGCAGTGACAGGCGAGGCAGCGAGAAGTCCGAGCCCTGGTGGAGGTGGATGTTGGAGGGCACCCCGTCAATCAGCATGGTATCCACAGAATGTAAGTTTTGGAAGTGGTTGATCTGGCCCTCCATGTCTTGCAAGATTTGCTTTTCCTCTAGGTCCGGCGATGCCACGGGCTGCGGAGCGTTGGGAACGGCCAAGTGCTTGGACGAGTTGATTCTGTTGAGAAGCTGGTCCATGGGTAGCGAATAGTCGAGAGGCTCCTTGGAATTGGACACCACCAGTTCCGAGGACAAGTTGTGCACGTCGCTGACGATTTGGTCGGAGAACTTGACCGACTTGAGCTTCTTCAGGCGCTTTTTCGGGGCCCGCTCTTCGGGCCGCTCGCCCGTGAGCATGAACTGGGTGAACAGGTCCAAGTCGAGCGGGACTGCTGGTGCCTGGGACTCTTGTGGTGGCACATCCAACTTGATTTCGTCGTCGGTGTCGTCGTTCTGGCGCTTTTTCGACAAGATCAGCGGCGGCACCGGCACGGGCGCAGCCACCTTGATTAGGCCCCGTTGTGGCTCTCTCCCCTGGAGAGTGTGGGACACCACTCGGAGCAATGCAAAGAACTCGCCAATGTTGATCAGCGAGAGGATTTTGGAGAACACCCGGTTGATTTTGTCGCGGATGTCCGCCGAGAGCCGGAAGTTGGCCAAGAAGTGGTACACGTCGGTGATGGACACCGTGCGTTGGTTGGTACGGGCCAAAATGTCCAGGTACCACCGCATGTAGGTTTTGGACTCTTCGAGCGTCAACTCCTGGGCGGTGAGCGAGAGCGGGATGCTGTCCGGGTCGTTCCCGGGCGCCAGCTCCGCGCGGGCCGTGATGTTGTCGGCGGAATTGTTGCTGATTCGGTAGTGGGACTCATGCGAATTGGGCAAGTTGGTGTTTGACGAGAACCCGAACAGCACCGGGGGCGGCGCGTTGGCCGGAACGTGGCCCGGCGCGGCAGGCTGCGGCACCGAGTCCAACCACGAAAATCGGGGGTCCATGGCCGGGTGGGCACGATGTGAAGGGGAAGTTGGAAGCCGAGGAGATTGCGGGGGGACGAAACAGGCCAAATTCGGTGGAGTTGGGCGTGGGGGCGCGGCGGCGGCAAGTGTGGGGGCGCAGCAGGTTTCTCCCAAGCGGTGATGACGATTCCACGACGAGGTGGGGGTACAATTGGGGGTAAGTAGACGAGGTAAGATTTGTGGGAGTAAGTTGGCGTTGAGAGTGGGCCTGGCTCTGGCTGTCTGCAGGAAGAAGGGATAAGGCTAGGGTTTTGGGTGGGAAATGGGGGAAATGGGATGGATAGAGAGGGGAGACGAGTGGTGGTATGGGGTAGAGGGTGGGAGAGTTTCAAAATTGGGGAAAATTGGACGTTTGTGGCGCTTTTGCTGGCATGTTTGCTGAGGCTATGGTGGAGTGAGCATAGAAGGTCACCAGATGAGAATGGGAGGGAAACGGGAGAAAGAAAGGAAAAAAAGAGTAAAAAAAAAAAGAATTGGAAGAAACGGGATAGGTGAGTGGAGTGAGAAATTGAGTTTGCTTGCAAATTTCGCTGCTGCTGATTTGGGCTGGAGTTGGCGTTTTGGTGGGTACTGGTTAGTGCCAGGTTGCAGGTATGCTCACTGAGGTTTCAAGAGAAATTGGTGGAGAATACGGCCGGAAAAGTGGCTGGGGCGAAATGTATCTGGAAACGCGACATTCGACAATTTCGTTGCCCAAATGGCGACTAGGAACTGCTTATCGGTGTAGATTTCGCTTAGAACCTACCAGAAGCGATCAAATCAGCCACATTCGTGGCAGAAAACGGCCAACGGCGTGTTCTTGCAACGTAGAGAGACAAAAATAGAGAAGATGGGGCTCACACAGAATCCTATGTGGTTGAAAAACCTCCAAAACTGGGTTGTGGCCGATAAATTTGAACTATTCCATATAGATTCGCCTGGTGTGGCACCTACTAAGACTATTGACTATCGAGCAGAACCCGACTTGATGGATCGGAAAATTGAATTTCACCCGAAGAGGCCAAGATCTGCTTCTCCATCTCCACACCACTAGATGCACGAGCCGAACAGCCATACCTCGAGAGTGTCAGGGCATAGCTTGCTCTTGGTGCCGAGAATTGACTGAGTGTGCCAACCTCGGTAAGCGAGTCTCCGTTTCTTTTTACTGGCTATTTCTGATAGGAAGATGCCTCCACCATTGAACGATATACAATAGCAGCTCGATTTGGAAAAGTACTTATTAAGGCTCAAAATGTCTCACAACGGCTGCGAATTCGTGTTTGAAAAGTCACTGGCGCAAATCCTCAAGCCACTACGTGATAAAAGAATCGGGAAGTATTAACTTTGCATTATAAGTTCAGCAGCTCTCGCTGTTTGGAATTAAAGACGACGGGAGTTGCAGCCACAAGGCCCCCAAAACCCAAAATACAGAAGTCGTTCATCAAGAACCGACATTTAGCCCCGCCTCTCACAACATTGCCTCTTGCATCGACACGGTGTTGGTGATCTGACGGTTGGTCTCGTCAGCGCCATCCGAAAATTGACCCGTCTGCTGTCTCGAGCCTTGCAGATGTACAATCTTCTCGATCGAGTCAGCACTTGGCATAAAGATCACACGAGTTCCTGGGTTTTTGCTCATGTTCTGCAATGCGTCAAGGTATCTGATCTGCAATGCGGCAGGCGAACTCAAAATGTCCGAAGCCTTTCTCATCTGCTTGGCACTCTCAACCTCTGCCTTGGCATTGATGATCTTGGCCTCACCAATACGTTTGGCCTCAGCAGCCTTAGCGAACGAAGCCTGGACCGAGGGAGGCAACACCAAGTCCTTAATCAAGATGGACTCGATGTGAACACCCCAGGTGAAGGCTGTTTTGGAGATGATCTCGGCGATCGACTCGGCAATCTCCTCTCTCTTCTCCAAGACATCCTGCAAAACACGAGATCCCACCACGTCCCGCATGGTGTTCTGGGTTCTCTCCAAGATAGCCGTGTGGATGTCGGATATCGAGAAAATGGCCTTTTGTGGGTCGATGATGTTGTAGTACACCACCGAGGTGATTGTCACCGACAAGTTGTCGCGAGTGAAGCACGATTGTGGAGGCAACTCCTTGGTGTTGATCTTGATGTTGACCCGGTACAACTTCTCCGACCAGGTGTTAACGTAGGAGAGCCCTGGCTCCACGGTTCGGGACAAGGCACCAAAAGTCTGCACTAAACCCACCTCACCTTGATTGACAGTTTCGTAGGGATTGCTGCAGCAGAAACAAAACATTCCGCACAAGCCGAACATCTTACCCAATCCACTGATGAAATTCTGGTATCCATTGGGTGGAGGAGTCTGGTAGGTTCTTGCAAAATCCTTTGCAACCATTTCTGGCTTGTAGTAGGCGTCGTTTTCCTTGACGATGGACGCCACGGGGGAAATTGTATTTGCTGTTGGTTCTTGATTGTAATTCATTGTCGATGGAGATCAAAAGGGAAATTGGGTGGATATGGATCAGTTTATATAGTAAGTTTTTTTCTGGTGAGATCCTAACCTGACCAGCACAGGGTTCGCAAATGCACGCGGCGGTGGATTCTACATAATTGACGCATGTACTCGGCAATGTTGTCTGCGCAAACATACCGCTGGTCTTCAAAGATGCCTTGCGCCCACCTGCAGAGTCTTTTGCAGCTTCCAATATGCGTGATGGCCGCGTGGCCCTTGAGTTGGTGTCAGGAACTTGGTATCAAAGGTTAACTGCCCTGGTTATGCTTAGTATTGTAATTGGTGGGGCTTGGCTAAAATGCGTCATTCGTCCGGCAGGTAAGCAATCATGTTTACTTGGAGTTGGTGATTGACGGTAGTGGCCCCAGGCAGTCTGCAGGACTGTCAGTATCCAGCCGCAGTAGCGACTGACACTTCTGCGATCAGGATCTGCGAATTCGAAAAATGCTTTGGACACGTTTTGTGACTGTCTTACTGTTAGTAGAGGCCAAATTGTCCTGCGCAATGGCACAAAACGTGTCGGCCATTGGGTTTGTGAGTCCGAATACTGCATATAATACCGGACCGTGATGGCAAGGTCAAATTCGCCATGCCATATTAGTCTGGTTGCATCAAGTTGATGACTAGATTGTCAATTTAGCATCTACCGGGCCGACGGACCGGGTTTGTGATAGATGAGATTTCGGTTGGGTCAATACACGTTTTGATCAGGAATGTGGTGTCATGCACAACCAGTCGGATCGAGAATTACCGGTGTCAAATGGAGGTGACCAAGATCGTTTCTCGGGCCTCGTGGCTTCAATTTCTCTTCGAAATGGGCAATGACTCATATGATCTCCATGTCGATCCAAGTTTCTCGATAGCAAGAGAAAAGTAGCAAAATTGACCTCGAGTCATTGGAAGTGCTTTCTTCAACCTGGACTCAAGAGCTGAAAGGAGACACAATAAGGAGAGCCGTCCTTGGTCGCCGAAAAGATCTCTTTTTCTTTTTTTCTCTCGTATACCCCACAATTCTCATCGTCTACGATTTCATCTCTAAATTGAGCATGAGTCTACTGAGCCTTTCAGAGCTCAAGATCAGCAACGAATAAGAAATCCGAACAACCCAGAGTTAAAAAAGAGGAGATAACACGACATAGCCTTAGGACTCTCGTTACATGGCCATGATTACCTCTCAATGCCTCCCTTCTGTTGCCTTTACGATGCTTGCGCCCAAACTTTAAAGTCTCCTCTGCATAATTCATCTCGTAATTTTGTCTCAATTACACGAGAAAGTAGTGTTGTTCAAATAGTTGATAACGATAAGCAATATAACGGGCGCAATGATGATCGCCTCGGCTAACAAATCAAAATCGTATTGATTTCTTCAAATCTTTAGCTCCCAACATCACCATAGTATTGCTTCCGAAATCTAAGATTCTGGAGCCATGAATGGGCTTTGCGTGTCTGTATTGAGTTAAACTGGACGTAACTATGTGTCAAGAATGTAGGTAGAATATGTCAAACCCCCTCATAAACGTACAATCACATGAATCAACCCACGTAGAGATTCCATCCTCTCTCCTCGCCAAGCGCAGCCCAGTCGAGGCAAAGATGGCCCTCTGGGTTCCGACTCCATGCCTCTTCCACGAGCTCTTCAATTCGTTGAAAGTTTCCAATTTCATATTGATTCAGATGCTTACGGAATCGTTGAATCATTCTTTGACGATCATGTTGAGTGACACAAGTGATTCCACACACAAGAAGCAGTAGCGATAGAGCAACTTTCATTTTCGTAGGAAGAAGAAAATCAACAAGATCAAGAGCTTCCATGAGTAGTTCTTGCTGGTGAGCCGAGACAGGAGGAATGTGATCGATCGAGGTAGCCAATTGCATTTTGCAAACATATGCATAAAGATCAAACAATTTCATCTGGATATCGAATTCATTGGAGTCCGCTTCGAGAATTCCGATGTGAGCTTTCCATGGAGATGTATCCCGGATCTTCTCACTGAAGTCTTGAGAGATACGCTTCACTTCCTTGTAATATTTGCGACGAAGAGTTCTGCTTTCTTGCTCGTCAGTCTCGAGAGACCGTTCAATTTCCGCCCATTTCTTTTGTAAAGCAACTTTGGAGTTCCCGATTTCTCCTAAAAGTAGATAAATAGGACCAACTATACCCTGCAATGGATCAATCCCGTAATTTGCATCTTCAGGGAGAACTGATTTGTAGTCTTCAATCAGGTACATGGTACCCTTGAGTAATGCATCTGAGGATAGAACGTCATGAAACTGGAAATCTGAAATGAGCCATTTGATATCATTAGAGTGGCCAAAAATCTCCGACACTTTGGCTAATCCGCCGTACGAGCGAATCAACAGCGAGCATTGGTGAAGAAATCCACCCCAGTTGCGGACATCGCCAGTGCATACTTCAATTCCAATGAATATCAAGTAGAATGCGAAAAGAACAAAGAAATCCTCCTTGTTGCTCGGTTTCATGCGTTCTCCAATTTGATTATACATCAGCTTGGCTGCCTTTTGCATGTAATGCCATGCCCGAGTGAAGTCACTCTTGGGCGACCCCAACTCGTGGAAAAACCCACCCCACGCAGTCACGGCATAAAGAATAGGTTCGTGTGTTGTTGCCAAAGCCATGAACGTCTTGAGAAAATAGTTCAGAGACTCCAGCCCAACTGAAATAAATACACAGTAGCGTTCTCGATAAATATCGAGGTAACGCAAGCCGTCAGCATCAAGGGAAGACGAGAAAATGGAATAGTAGTTTGGAGAAGACGATATCTGGAGCTCGTGATTAAGCTGATTTATCTGCTCCTCCAGAAGCTCAGAGTTTTTCTGCTCCTCCAATTCCAACTGGAAATTGTACAAGTCATCCTTGAATACATTAAGACCATCTTCCACGGCCACCAAGTCAATGTCGTAGGCTGCTGAATCCTCCTGCAAATTTACAAACATAGGAGATAATGCGTTTTGACGATTCTCCTCAGGAGATCGAGGACCGTAGCTCGAGCTCGACCCGGAAGTTGACATTGGTGCTGATCCTAATTCAGGACCAATTGAGTTGGAGGCAGAAATGGCTGTTGATCCAGAATCGGACGTTGACTCGGATTGCCGTAGCTTCTCTGATTTATGCACTTCAAAGCTGACCAGCAGCTTGGAATTCGAGCGACGTTTCGAGCCTGTCAAACTCTTAGGAATAGACGTCAGCGTCAAAACGCTCCCCAAACGGCTGTGGCTGCTTCTTTTTGAGGGCCAGGTGCATTCATCATGTCGGCTTTTGCATCTGGAACACACTGGAAAGGCTTCATCACATTTTTTCCTGGGAAGTCAGTATACGAACAACATGAAAACACCATTTTTCTTTACATACTTTCGTTTGCGGCACGTCAAGCATCCATTCTGTGATCTTGATCTCACTCCGAAAAACTTTGTGTTCTTGGCCACAGGTAGCAGCACCTGGACGGGTAAACCTTTTTCCGCGACAGTATTGAAGGTTTCGCCGTTTATGGTGTGGAACATCTGCGGCGAATTCTTACAATCCAACCCGGTCTCTTTGTGGCAATACTGTTTATGGTGGAGTCATGTCTGTAAATTTAGGCCCCACAGATAACCTGCATCGAGGGTACTAGTGCGCCAACTGCCTAATCGGGCCAAGTTAGCGGAACCCATATATATTTTGGAGACTTTGTGCCACGAATACAAAAAACACACACGCAATGAAATCGGTGTTGGTATTAGGTTCGGGAGGAGTGGGATCCATGGCAGCATATGCATTGGAGCTGAGTGGAAACGCAAATGTGACAATTATTGTCAGATCCGACTATGACGCAGTGAAGACGCACGGCTACCAGATCAAGTCAGTGGACTACGGTGACGTGGTGTACAAACCGGCCAATCTCGTTGCAAATATTGAAGATGCTGCCAAAAACGGACCGTTCGACTATGTTGTCGTTTCCACAAAAAATATCCCAGACATTTCCAAGGTGGAGGACTTGGTGGAGCCAGTAGTCAGTGAGGGAACTACTGCTGTGGTTCTTCTCCAGAATGGGCTTGATATTGGTGCACCTGTGATTGCCAGATATCCAAAGAACGTTGTTTTGAGTGGAGTTTCGATGATCTCATCCACAAATTACGGTCAAGGGAAGATCGACCACGAGGGCCACGATTTCTTGGAGATTGGCTACTTTGAGAACAAGAACTTATCAGTTGAGGCCCAGGAGACCTGTGCTAAAGACTTTGTGAACATTTACCACAATGGAAAGAACGAGTGTATCTACGATAAGAATGTCAATGCCACCAGATGGCGGAAGTTGGTGTACAATGCAACTTTGAATCCGGTGTGCACTCTTACCAACGTGGACGTGGGCCGATTGGAGTTGTTTGGTGGGGTCGACTCCATAATTAGACTGGCGATGAGAGAGGTTTACGCCATTGCAAAGTCTGACGGGGTCGAGTTGGACCAGTCCATCATGGAGGCCATGATTCGATCTGATGATGGAGTCTACTACTCTCCGTCGATGTTGGTGGACATCAGAAAGGGACAGTATATCGAGCTGGAGGTGATTTGCGGCAATCCAGTTAGAATTGCCCAGAAAAACGGCGTGGATGCCCCAATCTTGACCTTGATCTACCACTTGCTACAAGTTGTCCAGATGAGAACAAAAGAAGAGCGAGGCGCCATAACCTTGCCGAAAGATCGGCCTTCTGGGGGAACAGTTCTCGAGAAATGAGCCAACTCTTAGCTGAAAACCATTTCCTTGTTGATCAAATGGGCTTAATTCGGGTGAGACCGGCGAACAGTCCCCAGAGACACAATTTGATACATATTCAACATAATTCAAATATAGACGTATAGATTCGAGCTTCGTAGGAAATTTGCAGCTGGATGAATGACTGATGCTCCGAACAATTAAGGTTTAAGGTGAAATGGTTCGCCGAACCTGCAATGTGTCGAATATCAATTCGTGCATGGAAGTTCCCCACTACATACCCATTCCCCACATTTCATAAAGAATCGTTTATTCCACAAAGAAATGAAATTTACAAAATGGCATAGAATATCTTCCAGAAGATACCCTTTCTTGTGGCCATTTTCTCCTCGAAAACCATCTTGTGCTGCTCCTCTTCAGCATCAGCTTCAGCCATAATATCCAACATGTAAACCTCGCTAGGATGCATACTAAGCTTGCCCCACTCTTTTCTCCAGGTGACACTAGCCACGTAGATCACAACCACAATAAGGCAAGTCACGTAAGAAGCGAAAAAGTCATTGGTGCTCCAGTTACCCTTAATGAACACAGCATAACCGTTGGTAAGAGTCAAGATACCGAAGAAGAATGCGGCACTGTAAGCACCAATCAATTGCAAAGGTGGTCTGTATGGAATTCTGTCATTCAAATTGTGGTAGTCGATGACCTTTCTAAACCGGATGTAAGTGATAGCAACGAACATCCAAGAAATGAAACCGGATACAGTAGCAATGTTGGAAAGCCAATTGAACACGGTAGATGCCGAGTTGGAGCAGTTGAGGTAAGCCAAGAAATTGAAAAGTGAAGTCACTGCCACGGCGTAGATTGGAACACCCCACTTGTTGGTCTTGGAGAAAATCCGGGGTGCATCGCCTTGCAAAGCCATGGAGTACAAACCACGAGAGGAGCCGTACAACATAGAGGCACCACACGAGTAGGCAGAAGTCAAGATACAAGCATTGACAATGTGAGGCAAGGTGTGAATTCCCACATTCTCCATTCCAATGACGAAAGGCGAAGCCTTTGCGGAGGAAGCACCATCAGCAATTGCACCCAACAATCTGTCGTCGTTGGAGGCTACCATGATACCGATAGCCAAAACACCCAAGATGTAGAAGACGAACAAACGGTAAATGAATCTTCTACACACGATAGGCAAGTTTCTTCTTGGGTATTCGGCCTCCAGCGAGCAGGAAGTGATCAATTCTGGACTCAAAATAAAGGCGAAACCGGCCTTGATAATACCAGTCCAACATGCCAAAAACTTACCGGTGTTTCCTGGCACCAAGTGCTCAACAAATGCACCAGGAGACTTCCAGAACTTGAATCCTTGCACACCGTTTTGGTTAGGGCCACCACCAAAGAAAATGACAATACCCAAGATGATCAAACCTGTGATACAGAGAATCTTGATGATGCACACGTAGAATTCGGATTCGCCGAAATACTTCACAGGCAACAAGTTGATGGCGATGGTGATCACCAAGAAAATCGAGATCCAAATGGCTGAGTTGGCATTGCTCCAATACTCAATCACGAAGGCACAGGCGGTGATTTCGGTAGGCAGAATCATGGCCTGGGCATAGAAAATGTTCCACCCACAAGTAATGGAAAACGAGTGGCTCACATATCTTCTCGACATGGCGTACAATGTTCCTTCACCGGGAAGTGGAAGCAACGTCACCATCTCACTGAGCTCGTTCATGATAAACCACACAAATATGGCGATACACAAGTATCCCACAAGTAAACCAGCGGGGCCAGAGGTGGCTAAACCACCACCAGAACCAATGAAAAGTCCAGTTCCAATGGCTCCACCCAAAGCAATCAACTGCATGTGTCTTGATTTCAAGCCTCTCTTGGTGCCTGGGCCATTGGCAAGGTCTTGAAGTCCAGCCGACAGAACGTACGATACCGAGTCATGACCAATCTTCAGCTCATCTAAAGGTGTCACCGATACATCGGGCAGTTGCTTTGATTTCGTCATTTTGCAACTTGAATCGCCAGGATTTTGCTACAGAATTTACTTGAGCCGTGATTATCGGCCAATTTAAATACAAGTGCTGATCACTCCACCGCGGGTTTCTTGGCCCCGCATATGTGATTGCGAAGTATATCTTATCTGCCAAAAACAGGGCGGGGCCTTAAACACGTTAGGTACCTCTGGAGACATTCCGCATACAAGAGAACTACCATTAATAGTGCGACTGCAGGTACACACAGAACAATGTTTCGTTCGGGGACGACTACCCCAGAAGCGGGATTTGCGACTGCATGCAGCAGTCACTCTTATCACAATCGTGGGGCAGTCAGTCGGCAAAACTCCGACAAGCATTTATCTTCCAAAAACGCCGTGTCGGAATTTTTCTTGGTCGAGATATTGCTCACAGGCCAGAGGGGAATCAACTCTTGGCTAAAGCGATGCTGTCATTCGTCGAATGTGGATAATTTCCCCGACGCACCATCTTAGCCTTGTCGGAACTGTAGTCGGCGGTGTCGGAGTCGGTGGGTGTTATCAGGATCCCGACGTTCGCTATCGTAGCCTCCATTTATTATATTTGATAGATTATGCAACGTGAATAGCACTTCCCTTTTTCTTATCATCATGTTCTGGCGGTCGGCCTACGCCCGAAAATATCGTCAGTTCCATGCTTTCGCTAAAAGCTTTCCTAGATTGGCTCGCTCCCACCAATATTCCGTTGCTATTGGGACTTTAGCCACGGGAGCCTTCTTTTACAGTTTTCCGGCGCCAATTGTGGCTTCTGAATCCTTGGTAATTCCGGTTTTCCCGGCTGCCGAGGTCATGAGACACAACACTTTGGAAGATTGCTGGATTGCCATTGAGGGCCAAGTCTACGACGTCAGCGAGTTTCTCCAGAAACACCCAGGCGGTGCGGCAAAGATTCTCCGTTATGCCGGCTCTGACGCCACTTCTGCGTTCCGCCAGATCCATACCAAGCTGGTTTTAGCTACCATGAAAGAGCACATTACCTACTTGGGCCCATTGGGTGAAGGTGAGCTCGTGGTGCGGGTCGTACCAGAGGAGATAGTAGATGTGGGAGGAAAGCCGCTGTTGGCACAAATCTTCAATTTGCTGGACTTTGAGGCAGTGGCCCGTAGAGTGCTCCCTCAGGCTACATTCACATACTATGCCACCGGAGCATCGGATGAATTCACACTCCGGGAGAACCATTATGCATATCTGCGGGTGTTTTTCCGGCCCAAAGTGTTGCGTAACGTCGCCAATGTGTCAACTGCCACAAGCATGCTCGGTATCGATGCAGACCTCCCTCTTTACATATCTGGATTTGCCGGGTCCCGATTGGCTCATGAGGATGCCGAATGGAATTTGCAGCGGGCTGCTTACCGTGAAAACATTGTGCAAATGGTTCCTCGCCAAAACTCTATTGGATTCGACGAATTCTTCGAAGAAGTGCCCAAGGACCAGCAACAATGGGCTCAGATGCATTTCTACACCACAGAAGAGCTGGAAGACATGGACAATTACCTAGCCAAATTCCAGAGCAAAAGCAACATCAAGGCAATTTTCTTCAACGTGGACGTGGTTGATCTTGGCAACCGAGAAAAGGACAGCAAAGTGCGGGCCATGGAGGATAATATGGCAGCCGAATTGAGAGAAATGGCAGATAACGGCGTGGGCCAATACTGCCGAACCTTTACTTGGGACCATGTCAAAAGGTTGGTCAGCAAAAGTACCGTCCCTATTGGTCTTAAAGGTGTTCAGAGAGGGGAGGATGTGGTACAGGCTGCCGAGCTCGGAGTCAAGGCAGTGGTCCTCTCCAATCACGGTGGACGTCAGCTTGATTTCTCCCGTCCTCCGCTTGAGGTACTTGCCGAGGCACGCCAAATGCTCAAAGAGAAAGGGTTGGAAAACGATATTGAAATCTACGTGGACGGTGGCATCCGTCGGGGCTCCGATATAATCAAGGCCATCTGTTTGGGAGCCAAGGGTGTTGGGTTAGGAAGACCATTTTTGTACGCAATGGCCGGATACGGCGAGGAAGGTGTTGTGAGGGCGATCCAGATTCTCAAGTCAGAGGTACGCAACAACATGATGCTACTTGGGGCTCGCACCATCAGTGAGTTGGATGAGTCGTTCATTGATGCCTCCAGCTTGAAGTTGCGCAACCCAAGCATCAGAGACAGCCTTTACGACGCCAATTACCAGGCACTTCCTTCTCCTCCATGGCGCGAATAGAACTGCCTCATTAGACAAGATGTCTTGGGAACCGCATTCACTGGCTGCAATCGTCGTGTCCTTCAGCGAAATCTTAAGCGGAGGTTCGTGCATGCAATTTGCAGCTAGATGCGGAACCTGGCGCACGTCAACCCTGCACGGTCGCTGGATTCCCAGGGGTGCGTAATCTGGGGATATTCCAGTATCTGACGTTATCATTCGGGCGAACAGAAAGATAAACGAAAGAACCAAACCATCCAGACGCTAGGTTTACTATAACTTGTAATGAATTTATGTCGCAAAGAGGAGAATGCGCGCCGGACGCTATGTGGCACCCCAAATCGCAACGAACTCCCTTTTCATTATCTACGATGCGACTATCCTTCCAAATAGGAAGTTGCATCCCGCATTCCCATTTCAGTTGAGCGCTAACTGCCCAAATCACAAAACCACAATCTGCTATTTATTGCAGAGAAAAGCTCCCATTGATCCTCATCTTCACGAAAAAGTCTGAAATCAAATTCAAGTACAATAAATGACCGCATCCAAGTCCTCTCTTCTTTTCTCTGGCAAAGTCAACGACCACCTGCCAATGGTGGTGGGCGGAAAAGGTAACTACATTACCGTGGAAGACGTTTTGACTCGTCAAAAGAAGGAAGTTTTCGATGCTATGGGAGGAGCAGCTGTTTGTGCGTTGGGCCACGGCGATGAAGAAATCCAGGATGAAATGGCCGCTGCTGCTAAGGAATGCAGCTACAGTTACTGTGGCAGTATGACCAACTACTATGCCGAGGAATTGGCCCAGTTCTTGGTTGACAAGTCGCCTCCAGGAGCTTTTGCCGGAGCGCTTTTCACTTGTTCGGGATCTGAGGCCAACGAAAACGGTATGAAAACCGCTCGTCAGTACTACTTGGAGAAGGGAGAGCCTGAGCGTACCATCTTCATCTCCAGAAAGCAGCTGTACCATGGCTACACCATCGGTGCCCTTTCCTTGAGTGAGTCGATTCGGAAGGACCCATTTAGAGCCATCACCTTGCCTCAGGAGCAGGTGCCTAAATTTTCTCCATGTTACCCATACAGAGATCAGAAGTCAGGTGAGACCATCGAAGAGTACTGTCAACGGTTATTGACAGAGATTGAGGAGACCGTGATTGAGGCAGGACCCCACAAAGTGTGTGTTATTATGCTCGAGACGGTGTCTGGATCAACTTTCGGTACTTCGCCTGCTATTCCAGGATACTTGGCTGGTGTCCGTAAGATCTGCGACAAATACGGTATCTTGATGTGGTTGGACGAAGTGATGTGCGGCACTGGCCGTTGTTGTGCAACTGGCGGTTTGCATGCGTGGGAATCGTTCCCAGATTTCAAAGGTCCCGACATGCAGTCGATCGGAAAGACGTTGGGCAGTGGATTTGTCACCATTGGCGGGCTTTTGGTGTCACCCAAGGTCAAGAATGCGTTTGTTGAAGGGTCCAACTACATTCCTGGTGGCCAGACTTACCACCAGCATGCATTCAACTGCAGGGTTGCGTTGGCTGTGCAGAAGAAGATCGACCGGTTGGATTTGCGGAAGAACTCCTATGAGAAGGGAGAGAAGCTCGGAAAGCGCATTGCTGAGTTGGCAGAAACCACCGAAATCATCGGCGATGTTCGTGGAATGGGCGGGTTCTGGTCGGTTGAATTGGTGAAAAATAAGGAAACCAAAGAGCCATTCCCATCCTCCGTTGGGCTTGGCGCAAAGACTTCAGCTAAGTGCCTTCAAAACGGACTCACCACCATGGGATTGGGTGGTACCATGGGTGGATCAAGCGGAGACCATGTCACTGTGGCTCCTACGTTCATCTTGGCCGATGAGGACGTGGAATACATTGCCAATAAGTTGGTGACTTCCATCAAAGAGATGGAGGCTGAGTTGAAGGCCGACGGTCATTTGTAAGCAGCACAAGATTGATTACTACGACTGACAACCATTTACAACTGCTCCCATTGGTGCTGACTTTTGAGGGGAGCAGATACGGGCCAAGGCCATGATGGCCACGGATGTCTTGGAAGCTGTGCTAGTCTAAAACTTTTGTCATGCAGGCACCGTAACCGGAAGAGATGGGGATGATGTGGAGGAGGGCATCGCTGGGCGGGGTGGAATTATATCACCAGCAAACGATGCACACTGCCCTGGAAACAGCCTCTACTACGTCCCCGTGCATAAGGCAAGTTGCCTCGGCTACACTGTGCATGCCGAGAAAACGGTTTTCCTCGATGGAGGCTTATACTAGACTCATCTACCAAGAGTTTATGGCCCAGATCCCGACGTAATTATGATTAATGCAAACTGTGGTAGGGAAAAGAAAAGAAGTCTTGACCGGCTGTTCCACTGTAAGCTTGCATCACTGCCACCTTCCACGCACTACTGCAGGTCTCCACATGAAGGCTGGCCATACTAGAGCCCTGTCTTCCCTACATGCAATCAGCAGCTCCGCAGCAAAAGGAAAAAATAAAAATTTAACCACCGTTGTAGCTCAGTCCTTGTGATCTCATCGAACACCCAGAAGCCTTTGTTCTATTGTCAAGAAAAGTGTAAGACTAGGCTGCTGTTAAAATTACAAGAAGCACCATTGCGGCTGGCCGGACGTGGTCGGAGAAATTCTCGGCGATTACTAACGACTGCTCTAGAATTGACGTGCGGGAGCGTTGAGCTTGGCAACTTCTCTGTGATAGGATGACAAGCCCGTGCTCGGATTCTTTCGCCTAGTAACTGGGTGAAAATATGTGAGATGGACAAATGCCTCGAACCGACATGCGTCTGTGGCGGGCACAGAAGTCTGATTCAACCACTCATGTTTCGACATGAGACGCATTAACCGTATATTCAAGTTCTTCATCCAACGCATGCTTGCTGACCAAAACCCATTTATGCGTAGGTGCAGCGGAATGCCGTGGGCATCCCATATCTTTTCCATCGAATCTATAAAATCAGTAGACCTGGCCCGGACCTATTCTGGTTCTCTTTTTTGCTTCACTGTTCATTTGCAGCTTGGTCCGCCATGAGTGATAAGTTTGACAACCAATCGAACTCGTTCGACAAGAACCTCGACCATTCCGACTCTCCTCAGAATTCGGGAGCTGTGGAAGGAGAATTCCCTAACGAATCCCAGCCAAACTACACCAACTTGGCTGCCCACTCCACCGCCAAATCCTACGGTATTCGTAAGGCTGAGATCTTGGCTGCTCAGTACGATACCCCAGTTTTGAGAGTTTGCTTCTTTGTCTCTGCCTTCTGCTGTGCATACTGTTACGGCTTGGACGGAACCCTCAGATACTTTTTCCAAACCTACGCTACCAGTTCCTACCAGACCCACTCTCTTTATGCTACTGTGAATGTGATCAGAGCTGTGGTGGCTGCTGCTGCTCAGCCAACATATGCCAGATTGTCTGATAAGTTCGGTCGTTTGGAATTGTTTGCTGTGTCCGTGGTGTTCTATGCCGTGGGTACCGTGATTGAGTCCCAGGCTTACGACGTCAACCGGTTTGCCGGTGGTGCCGTGTTGTACCAGATCGGATACTCCGGAGTGATGTTGATCTTGCAAGTGAGTTTGGCCGATATGTCGACCTTGAACTGGAGATTGTTTGCCTCGTTCATTCCAGCTCTTCCCTTCATCATCAACACCTGGGTCAGTGGAGACGTCAGCAGCAGCTTGATTGCCTCGCACTCGTGGAACTACTCCATCGGTATCTGGGCTTTCATCTTCCCATTGTCGTGTGTTCCAATCTTGGCATGCTACCTCCACATGAGAATGAAGGCCCGCAAGACTGAGGAATGGCGCAGAATCAGAGAAGAAGAGAAGGCCGAGTTCCAGGGCTGGGGTCACTACTTCCTCAACCTCTTCTGGCAGCTTGATGTCATCGGTATCCTCTTCATCATCTGCGTTTTCGGATTCATTTTGGTGCCATTCACCATTGCCGGAGGTGTCCTGAGCAAGTGGAAAGAGGCTTCTACCATTGCACCATTGGTGGTGGGAATTGTTCTCTGTCCATTCTTTGTGCTCTGGGAATACAAGTTTGCCAAGTTCCCTATTGTGCCATGGCCACTTTTGAAGGACCGTGGTGTGTGGGCTGCTCTTATCATTGCTTGCTTCGTCAACTTTGTCTACTACATGCCTAATGATTTCATGTACACGGTGTTGATTGTTGGTATGCGTGCTTCGGTTAAGGCTGCTTCCCGTATCACCTCGTTGTACTCGTTTGTGTCGGTGATTACTGGTCCACTTTTAGGTCTTGTTCTCACCAGGGTCAGAAGAACAAAGCCATTCATCATTTTCGGATGTTCGGTGTGGTTCATTGCCTTGGGTCTTTTCGTTCACTTCAGAGGTGACAACAACGGTGTCAACTCGCAGAAGTACCTTGACGGAGTCATCGCCGCCTTGTGTGTTATGGGTTTCGGTGCTGGTTTCTTCACTTATGTCACCCAGGTTTCCATCGAGACTTGTACCAACCACGAGTACATGGCTGTGGTGCTTTCCTTGTACTTGGCCTCCTACAACATTGGTTCCGCTTTGGGAGCCTCGGTCTCCGGTGCTATCTGGAACCAGCTCATGTATGGAGCCATTTACGACCACATGGAGAACCTTGGTGTTGACACCTCGTTGGCTGAAATTGCCTACGGCTCTCCATATGAGTTTATTGTCGACCATGTCTGGGGCACCCCACCAAGAATCGCCGTCGTTTTGGCGTATGCTCAAATCCAGAAGAAGTTGTGTGTCACTGGACTTGCATTGTGTGTTCCATTGTTGGCTGCTTCGCTCTTCTTGAGAAACCACTACTTGGAGTCCGTTCAATCTTTGGACGAGGCCCACTCTCCAGCCGAAGGAGTTCACGGCGACAAGAGAGCCATTGGCGACACTGTGGTGGTCAACAACTACGACAAGGACCCTATTGCAGACTTCTTCCGCAAGATCTTCAAGAGAAAGTCCACGTCGGCCTAATTGCCTATGTATATTTCAGTTGTACTTTATGTCTGTAATGCATTTTTTAATTCGAGAACCGTGAGGAGTAGTTGATCCATAGAGTGGATTCCAGAGTTGAAATTTCACACAAATTGCCAAGCATTCCGTATACCTGTTTCCGATGATATAACTTCTGGAGATTCCTATTTGGTACATTAGATCATATACCAAGAGATCTTCCGATCTCCAAACTCTAAGCTTGGAGAAACTTCACACCCATGCTCCCCGCTTGAAGAATAGTGATGTTCGTAATGACTTTCACTCGTAAGCTCTTTCTTGCTCCAGACTTCCGGGTCCGGAGCCGGGTCTCGAGCCAGTAATGGCTAGGACAATTCCACCGCCCGTTGCTTGGTGCTTCCCTCATCGTCAAAACTTGCGCTCAATTCCGCGTGGCTAACTCCCAGGTTCAATACCCCATTCTGCGTCCATTGTATGGTGACGCAGAAGAGTTAACCGGGAGTAACATTCACCACTGAATCACAAGTGACCGTTATGCAATCTCCAGTTCTGCGTCTTCGAACATCTTGAATGTGTTTCTGACATCGTCTCGCATCTGCTTGGCCATCCCCACCAAATGTGCCGACGATTTGTTGTACATGACGCAGTTGGCAAACATGAGCATGATATCTCGCTCCAACTCCTTGACCGTCTCGTATGCTGCAGGCTCGTCCTTCTGCTTGATGGCCTTGAGTATGCTCTTTAGGTCCTTTGGATCGTACACCACCTCCTCGTACTGATCGGCCACCACTGGAACCAAAAACGGCGACGAAAACCGATGCTCCTCGATGGTTTTCACCAAGTTGACAGCGATGTTCTGGAATCGTTTTCTCTTTTGCGAAGTTGGTACTGGCGACATTGACCGTTTGCTCGATCTCTCCTCCGAGATCAATTCCTCCTTG
Source organism: Sungouiella pseudoflosculorum (assembly GCA_030674735.1). NCBI lineage: Eukaryota > Fungi > Ascomycota > Pichiomycetes > Serinales > Metschnikowiaceae > Sungouiella > Sungouiella pseudoflosculorum. The sequence continues at coordinate 185,357 of JAKUAO010000016.1, read as the reverse complement.
GCTGGTGTTGAAGTTCTCACTACAACTTCCGGCTTGAGATGCTGATTGGCACTTTCAACTTCAACGTCAGGCGAAGCTGTTTCTTCCTCCTTGATCCCCTCTTGTGTTTCCAGCGTCTCTGTTGGCTCGTCCTGCGCTGGTGTCTCTGTCTCCTCTGGGTCATCCACTATAAGCTCGTCTGAAGAAGCAAGATCCAACTTCTCCTCGCTCTCCTGCTGGTCCTTTGTCTGCTCAGCAGCGTTTGTAGTTTGGTCCTCCATGTCGACATCCTCTTCTGCCTCGTCTTCAGCGTCAGCTGCCCCTTGTGCCGCAGAATCTGAGTCCTTGGCTGTGTCGGTTGGGTCGGTGTCTTCCTTGTCTGATGTTGATTCTTGGACTTCATTGCTCTCTGTAGATGTTGGTTCGTCCTCTTTAGACTCCTCTTCGAACGCCTGCTCCGTCTCAATCTTCTCCTTTTCCTTTATTTCGAGTTCCTGCTCGGCTTCCTTGGCTCCCACCATTTCTGGCTGTTTCGCTGGCACCAGCGGAGCTTCCAGCACCACAATCTGCGGTTGAAGAGCAGCACGTCTCTCCGTGAGCTCATCGACCTCGCTTGCTAGCATTTTGCTGTATTTGATTGACGAATCGACTAGAATACCTGTGAGTAGCGACTGGAACTTCTGCGGAGTATATTCCACGGAGACTTTGTCATTTGCAACGGAAACAAAACGGTGAAAGTCGCTTTGTGCCACCAATTCACCCACAAACGCCGCATCCACCTCCGGAGCTTCGTCCGAGTGCTGGAACGTGCGCCGGTAGCTCAGGACCAACAGTTGGAGTTGCGATACGAACTCGGCGAGATCCAAGTCCACCACCTGCGTTTCGCCCGCCAAATTGGCGGTCTCCATGGCAGTATTGAGCACGTGCGCCACGAGAATGACGTACATCTCTGGGATTCCGCTCATGGGTTGTGTTTGGAGAAGTAGTTGTGGTTGGTGATTTCAGCCTGCACGAACTACCAGACATTGGAGACTACAGCAGATGAAACACAGAGAAATACGGGAAATCTGATGGATTGGAGATTCAAAACAGTTTTTGAATATAGGACAAACCGTTGCATGAATCCTTGTTCTTTGGTACTTCGAATCTACTTTGAGATTTGAAAAGTTCTCTTTCTCAGTCTACATCCAGCTTCGATCACCTTGCATTAGTGCCCAAATATATACATCGGCAGGCGTAGGCCCGGCGGGGAATCCCAGTCATGATCGCCTAGCGGCGGTTTACTTTCTCTGCAAGTTTTGCATCAACATAGCGCTGTTTTGTTAGTATTTCTGGTGTCATGGAAATCGAGTGAAACGGCCCGAAACGGCCACTTTTAGACATACTTTTGCTCCTGGAATCTCTGGCCAACACGCTCGCTGTGCTTCAAGAACTTCTCAGAACATTTGGAGATACAAGACGACTCCTTGGTGGTCAAGTTGCCCGAGGTGAAGTCGTTGACGCAATCTTCAAAGCATCTCGACACCAAGTTGGAGTACAAGCGCATGAAGTCCTTCATTTGCTTCTGCTCGACAATCTGCTGGAACTCCTGCTGCTCCTTGACGTTTAACTGGTCCATTTTGCTGAGTTTTTTCCTGGTTTGTGGGGAACGATAGAGTTGCTGTGAATGGAAAAGATTTTTAGGGTGGAGGCGGCGAGGTCGTGCGCGGGCCATGTGGGTGCAAAATGCGGGGGCGCCCAACCGAGTAGACCAGTACAACCTTTACTTCTGGTATAACCACGATAATCAGTGGAAACGAAGGAAAGAAAAAAAAAATAAAACAGGAATAGAAAGTGTAAGTTTCTAGTTTAACTATGTACAGCTAGCATGGGCAAACCTGCGGAGCACGCGGAAATGCAGAGACATCCTTGATGTTCTCCATGGCACCCAAGTAGGCAATCAACCGCTCGAAACCCATGCCAAATCCGCCATGGGGAACGCTGCCGTTCTGTCGAGTCGAGAGGTACCAGTCCAAAGTCTCGGGCAGCATGCCTCTGTTCTCGATTTCTTGCAAGAGTTGCGGGAAACGGTGCTCTCTTACCGAGCCACCAATCAACTCGCCGATTTCAGGAACCACAAGGTCGAAACAGGCCACGGTGGGCCGCTCGGCATCGCAGCCGGGCGAAATCGGCATGTAAAATGGTTTCTGAGCCGCCGGGTAGTCGGTGATGAACACCGGTGACTGGAAATGGACACCAGCCAACCATTTCTCGTGCTCGGTCAGAATCGAGTCTCCCCACGTCACTCGGTTCTTCAGACGGCCCTTGTTTTTGACGGTGTTGATGAGATCAAGTGCCTCTGTGTATGTGATGGACGGCCACGGCTTTTCTGAGAGAATCGACTCCCATCTTTGCTGGATGGTCTCAGAGTCTTGCTTCGAGTACCGAGCCAGCACCAAGTCGTACAAGTCGCCCGAGGCGAACAGCAGCTTCTGAGTCTTCAACTCGGCCACCACCAGCCGGATCATGTCTTCCACAAATTGCGTCAACTGGCCCACCTTCTCCACGTTGCACATCTCGGCCTCCAACATCCAGAACTCGCTCAAATGTCTGTTGGTGTTCAGGTCCTCGGCACGGAAGCATGGGGTCAACGACCATACTTTGTTGAGCGAGAGAGCAAGAACCTCCAAGTGGAGCTGCGTCGACACTGTCAAGTAGGCATCCTTGCCAAAGAACTGGTCTTTGGGGTCAGCTTTCGTGAGTGGATCCACCCGAAACATCTCGCCTGCTCCCTCACAGTCAGATGAAGTGATGAGAGGAGGAGCCACCTTGACAAAGCCGTTGTTTGCGAAATAATTCACCATTTCTCGTTCAACGTTGGACCTGAATCTCATGATGGATGCAAGTGTCGTGGTGCGGTGACGAAGTGTGGGCAATCCACGCAAGAACTGGAGCGTCTGCTGCTTTTTCTGCATTGGATACGACTCGGGAACATCGCCAATGATTTCTATCGAGTGTGCTGGGTCCTGGTTGTTGTACTGGAGCTCAAACTTCTGCTGGCCCTGAGACTCGATCCAAGTACCCTTAACTGCCACACTCTGGCCGACTTTGTACTTGTTGGGGACCAAAACTTGTTCTGGATCCTGAAAGACAACATTCAACGTCTGTGACACCGAGCCGTCGCTGATATCGATGAAGCCAATGTTCTTGAATGATCTGATGGACTTGATGTGGCCGTTGACAGCCACCTGTGTGTCGAGTTTTGGAGGATTGACAAAGATTTCTCGGATGGAAGGAGCAAGTCCAGAGAGAAAAGCCCGTTGTCGGAACATCAAACCGTTGCACCGTAGCATTTTTGGTGAAATGGTGGAGTCTGGTTTGGTGATACAGTAACTGAAAAATGCGAGACGTACAGGGCAAGATAGTTAACTGAGTTTGGTGGATTTTGGGGCTGAAAACACCTTTTGGGTCACAGATTTTGAGAGAGAACAGAAGAGTTTATCGTATTGGAATACTCTCCTCTGAATCTAATTTTTGTTTTTATTGTCAAAATTTGGTGCTTCATCGAGGTCCACCATCTAAGTTGGACCCCACGTTTATGAGTGAGAAGAATGCTGGACTTTTGAAGCTTGAGCAATGGTGTTTGCAGAGTGAAAAAGAATTAAACTTGGAAGATTCAGGTGTGAACTGCGTCTGCATTCTTACTGTTTCTCTTTTCTGGAACTGGACCAACCCGTTTAGTCATTGATGTGGTTATCGTGGAAACCTGCACTCTCCACTTTAAATTACGACCAACTACTGGAGTTCTTTCCACCAAAAACTCGGAGAATGCACTCTCACCACTCCCATAGCGGCGACTACGTCTCTCATGCAGTTGGGTCATTGGAGAATATGATCCAAACTGCCCAGGAGAGACAATTCACCCATTTCTGTCTCACTGAGCATATGCCCAGACTTGACGATACCTTTCTCTATCCAGAAGAACTTGAAAAGCTGTTCACGAAGAAAGACTTGGAAGAGGCGTTTGCCAATTACCTCAAACATGCTCAGGCACTTCAAAAGGCTGTCAACTCCCAAAACAAAATGAAGATTTTGGTCGGGTTCGAAGTGGAGGGTCTCGATAAGGCCCATATTGATAGGGCAGTGGAGATCGCCAAGGTTACGGATATGTGCGTGGGATCTGTGCATTATGTTCACGGCATTCCAATTGATTTTGATGCAGAGAAATGGATTGCTGCCCGTGATGTGTCTGGATCTACTAGACAGCTTTTCAAAGATTACTTTGATCTCCAGTACGAGGTGCTCACCGCAGTCAATCCAAAAGTTATTGGTCACTTCGATCTCATAAGACTCTTTCAGGTAGATGATGTGGACCCTTCAACTGGCAAGCAAATCTCACAAATCGACTTGCAACAAGATTGGCCAGACGTATGGTTGGCTATCAAGAGAAACGTGGAGTATGCCAATTCATATGGGGGACTCTTCGAGCTCAACTCCGCTGCAATTCGGAAAGGCTGGTCCACTCCATATCCTCGTCGTGACATCTGTGATTTCATCATCAGCACTGGTGGCAGATTTTGCTTATCTGACGATTCGCATGCTTATGCTCAAGTTGGGCTCAATTTCCATAAGTTGTGGGACTACGTCACCAACACGTTGAAGTTGGAGCATGTATATCACTTAGACTTGGACGGAAGCGGTAAAACCGTGGTTGTACAAGATAGTGTGGCCGAGTTATCGAACTCGCCATTTTGGGACCAATACAAGTGAAGGTGATGGAAATTTATATATACTACATGACTCACCAAACTTACACAACAACGCCAACTATAATCCCCTTAGTAAGATCTACCGAACATACAGAAGTTGACGGCCTTTCTGTCACATCTGACACACTTCTGGTCTGGCTTCAACTCTGGCTGGTCGTATGGGATACACAACGACTTGGCACCCATGGATGGGGCTCTCTCGTCGAACTCCTCATCCTCACCATCGTCCTTCTTGGCAGATGCATCCTTGATCTCGTCCTCACACTCTGGGACTCCACACCATGGGGACAAAATGACGTTCTTGGCGTTCAAAGTTGGAACAAAGTCCTTCCAGTCCTCAACAAGGACACGGTGCTCGTCAAAGTCCTTTCTGGCCTTCTCCAACAAGCCGACCTGGACGGCCTCCAAGAGCTCAGGGATTCTGGTCTCGACCTCTTCCAACTTGACGGTGAACTTCTCACCGGTGTCACGTCTGACGGCAGTAACCTGGCCAGCAGCCAAGTCCTTAGGACCGAACTCAACACGCAATGGGACACCCTTCAACTCCCAGTCGGCAAACTTCCAACCTGGAGAGTAGTTGTCTCTGTAGTCACCAACCACTCTGACGTCAGCAGCAGCCAAAGCGTCCTCGACCTTCTTGGCACCGGAGTTGATGGCCTCTCTCTGCTCTGGAGTGGTCTTGGAGGTCAAACCAACAGGAATCACCACAACCTGGGTCTGGGCAACTCTAGGAGGCAACACCAAACCCTTGTTGTCGGAGTGAGTCATGATCATGACACCAATGACACGAGTGGACAAACCCCAGGAGTTCTGGAATGCAAACACTCTCTCCTGCTCTGGTCCGTCTGGGTTCTCAACCGAGATGTTGAACATCTTGGAGAAGTTCTGGCCCAAGTGGTGGGAGGTGGCACCCTGGATACCTCTACCGGTAGCAGCGATGAAACCTTCACAAGTGGTGGTGTAGTCGGCACCGGCGAACTTCTCGTTCTCGGTCTTTCTTCCCTTGATGACTGGGACAGCCAACAACTCCTCGTAGATACCTCTGTAGAGGTTCAAGATCTGCTCCACCTCGTCACCAGCACCTTGCTTGGTCAAGTGAGCAGTGTGGCCCTCCTGCCACAAGAACTCTCTGGTTCTCAAGAATGGCTGTGGGTGCTTGAACTCCCATCTCACCACGGAGTTCCACTGGTTCAATCTCAATGGCAAGTCACGGTGGGATCTGATCCACTTGGCGTAGTATGGGTACATGACGGTCTCGGAGGTTGGTCTGATGGCGATGTGCTCCTCCAACTCCGAGGAGCCGGCTCTGGTGACCCAGGCGACTTCAGGAGCGAAACCTTCAACGTGGTCCTTCTCCTTCTCCAAAACCTTGGAGGAAACGAACATGGGGAAGTAGGAGTTCTTGACGCCCATCTTCTTGATGTGGAAGTTGAACCAGTTCTGGATCTCCTCCCACACGAAGTAGGAGTTTGGTCTCAAGATGTAGCATCCAGAAACGTCGTAGTAGTCCAACATCTCACCCTTGACCACGACTTGCGAGTACCACGACGAGAAGTCCTTGGTCTTGTCCACGGTGATACCAATCAACTTGGCGTCCTCCAACTTGGCGGCGTCCTTCTCCTTCTTCAACAGCTCCTTCTTGGCGTCCTTCTTGGAGTCCTTAGCTGGAGCAGGTGCAGCAGCCACTGGAGCAGAGAAATCCACGGTGATCACCTCGATTCCGGTGGATGCAAAGTAGGCGTTAAGCGTAGCAGCAGGCACAGCAGCACGGGCCAGCTCGGTGGCCAATTCCAACACCACGTCGGCGGCAGCGTTGGCGATTTCAGCGTCCACCACCAACTTGATCTTGCCGGCCAAATCGCCGCTCAAGTTGGCGACAGAAACCTCCTTGGCGGAGGTGGCGAAGAACTGCTGGACCAAGTCGTCGTTGGCCAACCGGGGCTCCTTGACGCCGGCGGCCTTGGCCACCACTGACGATGGAGTGTTTGTCGATTGCAAAGCGAACAAAACCACGGGCACTGGAGTGGCGGTTTTGGCGGTTTTAGGCTTGAAAACCAAGGTTTTCGTGGCCACGGCGTTTTCGGCACCGACGGTAGCCAAGGAGAGCGCAGCCAAAGATTGTTCGAGGGCCATAGCGGGGAGTAGTGGTGGAGATGTGAGTTTGAGTCAGAAAAAATTTGGTGATCGCGAGACAGGAATGGGGACGAAGAATGGGGAAAGCGAGTTTGGGGTTTGGGGAGAGGAAAGAGGATTTTAGGTGGAAAATGAAGGGTATATTGTGACTTGTGTGGGAGTTTGACTTGAGTTTTGGTGATGTTTGGTGATTTTATGGTGATTTGGTGGTGACTTGGGTGACTATGGTGAGTATTAGGGTTATGTATTGGTGAGGCTGAGAGAGAAAGTGAAACGAGGACCAGGTAGGAAAAAAAGAGGAGGGAGAAAAAAAGAGAATGGGAAGTTTGAGAAACGGCAAGGAGGCGACTGGAGAGAAATTGTCAAGAGGCAGATGAATATGGAGTTTTGGAGTGGCTGCTCCACCGTCTTGTTGAAGAGTCTCAATCTACACAAGAATGCTGAAGGTATTTGTCAGGAGCGATAGAGTGATAAACTCTTAATCACCATCAGTGATACTATATCCCCGTACATATTTTATTTTACTAATTTGAGTTGCATGGGATGGATCTAGTAGTGATTGGTATAGGGCTGAGAGGAATAGAGAGAGATAGAGCACTAGGAAATGGAAGACCGGTGATTAGACATGTGGAAAGTAGTCAAAATCTGTCAATACCGCCGCAAAATACTTCTTATTATTGTCAACGAAAGGGCACTAGGACGTTTTTCTGAGTCTGCTACGGATAGGTGCCAAATGTGGAGTATTAGGGCTAAAACAGACGGGAAGTAAGAACAAGAAAGAAAAAGAGAAGGGTAAAAGAGAGAAAACAAAACAAAACAAAACTATAATGAAGGTGCATTCGAGCAACTGTAGGAAAAAATGTGCAGCTCTCTTCAAAAACTCACGTTATAGTGTGCTCTTGTTGTCTTGTGACTGTCCCAAGAGGTTCCATTCCTATACCGCAGACATTTGGACGCAGTTTCCACATTGTTTCGAAATTCTCTCCAAAATTCTTTCCGAAACTCTTTCGAGAAACTTCCCAGACGCTTTCCAAAACCTTATCCCCAACATTTCCCAAATTCTCTTCTCCAACTGGCCCTAAACATCTCCGTCTCTACCAATCTGCCTGCACTAGCCACTCGCTTACTAGCCACAGGACGTCAAGCCTCCACGTCAGGTTTCTGGGACCCACCAACTCCGAGGTTTCTCGCCCATTTTCGGCCCTTTTCCTACCCAAAAATCCCATTCACTAGCCACACCACCAGCCCATTCCCCCATTCCCAAACCACATTTCCCCTCTAAATCTTCTGGTGACTCACTCCCATTCCAACCTCTCTGCCCTACTCTATAAATGGTGCGCGCACGCACCAAGCGACACTATATCGCGCTAGAAAAATTTACTCATAATCTCCACATAGTAAAAATGGCCCCAGTGTACGTGCACGAAAAAGCCGGGTCCGACGCCGCCGATGTGGCCGGATCCCAAGAACAGCCCTTCCAGACCGCCGCATTTGCGCTTTTGCAGCAGCCAGACGCCTCTGTGTTTGTGTACAAGCAGAAAGACGAATCTGACGAGTTCGAATACGCCGAAATCTCGGCCTCTGCGTTGAAGAAGGCCAAGAAGGGTGCTGACGGATTGAAGAAGAAACAGGAGAAACAGGCTAAACTCGCCGAGGACCAGAAGAAGAAGCAAGACGAGGCCGCCAAGAAGTTGGCCCAGTTGGACTTGATCAAGATCGAGGAAGACAAGTCGTTGCCTGCCGCCAAGAAGATCAAGTTGAGAGCAATCCAGGACAACATCAACACGCGTGTGTTGGTGCAGGGATGGGTCCACCGTTTGCGTACCCAGAAGGGCGTTGCTTTCCTCACGTTGAGAGACGGAACTGGCTACATCCAGATCGTGTTGACCGGCGACTTGGCCCAGGCCAGAGTCACCCAGGAGTTGACTTTGGAGTCGTCCGTGCAAGTCAAGGGTGTCATTGAGAAGTTGCCCGAGGGAAAGACCGCTCCAGGCGGTGTGGAGTTGAAGGCCGACTACTACGAGGTTGTCGGTTTGGCTCCACTGGGAGACGATTCCTTCTCCAACAAGGTCCAGGAGAACGCCGACCCTTCGTTGTTGTTGGACCAGCGTCACTTGACCATGCGTGGAGAGACGTTGTCCTCCGTGTTGAAGGTGAGAGCTGCTTTGTTGGCCTCGTTGAGAAGATTCTACTCCGAGGAAGGAATCGTGGAGGTCACTCCTCCTTGCATGGTGCAGACCCAGGTGGAGGGTGGCTCCACTTTGTTCAAGTTGGACTACTACGGCGAGGAGGCCTACTTGACCCAGTCGTCGCAGTTGTACTTGGAGACCTGTTTGCCAGCATTGGGTGACGTCTACTGTGTCCAAGAGTCTTTCCGTGCCGAGAAGTCCCACACCAGAAGACACTTGTCCGAATACACGCACGTGGAGGCCGAGATGGCCTTCTTGACCTTCGACGAGTTCTTGAACCACTTGGAGAGAGTGTTCATCACCGTGGTCAAGTACGTGCTTGAGGACCCAGTTGCCGGACCTTTGGTCAAGAAGTTGAACCCTAACTTCCAGGCACCATCTGCTCCATTCAAGAGAATGACCTACCGCGAGGCTTTGGAGTGGTTGAACGAGCACGGCATTCCTAACGAGGAGGGCGAGAAGTTCAAGTTCGGTGACGACATTGCCGAGGCTGCCGAGCGTAAGATGACCGACACCTTGAACGTGCCAATCTTGTTGACCCGTTTCCCCGTCGAAATCAAGTCCTTCTACATGAAGAAGTGCGAGGACGACCCATTGGTCACCGAGTCCGTGGACGTGTTGATGCCTAACGTTGGTGAGGTCACCGGAGGCTCCATGAGAATCGACGACTACGACGAGTTGATTGCCGCTTTGAAGAGAGAGGGCCTCGACTTGGACGCTTACTACTGGTTCACCGACCAGAGAAAGTACGGTACCTGTCCTCACGGAGGATACGGTTTGGGTACCGAGAGAATTTTGGCATGGTTGTGCGACCGTTTCACCGTGAGAGAGTGCTCGTTGTACCCTAGATTTACCGGCAGATGCAAGCCATAGTTTCTTATAGAGGATAAACGAAGCATATGGGGGAGGTGTAGTACCAGTAACGAAATGCTTGCAATCTCTCAATTCTTGCAATCTCTCAAAATTTGCAATCTCTCAATGTTTGCAATCTCCAAACCTTTGCATGATGCAAGTCTAAGCTGACGCAGTTCGTGTTGTCAGACTGAAATTGCTCGAAAATGTACCCTTGGTTGTTCAGTCAAAACGGGATGTTGCATTGATAATAGAGAATGTGGCTCAGTTTGTTCTCACCTGAAATTGCATGAGTTTCGAATGTGAGAGACAACTCCGTACGGTTGCGTACGTTTGCATGAACGCAAAAAATACAAGTTGCGTCGGCATTTGAAACCGCGTTCAACAGCATTTACAAGCCTCGATTTCACATCTGGTGACATTTGTCACCTTGAGATTGGTATGTTCGCAATCGAAACCACAGTGGTTTTTCTGGAGAGTCGCATTTTCCCCAAATTCTCTAGTCTTTTTCTTGATAGCAAAATTGAAACCGCTGGTAAATGGACATAAATAGCAGTAGAAATAACAGGAATAGTTGCAAAATTGCATAAATCTTTAATATCACACTTATCGTGTGTGATTGCGCTGATAACGGGGTGTGGTTGTAATTTGTGGTCCAACTCGAATTTAAGCGCCGGACTGGGGAGGGGCAAACTATCCACCAAAACAGCGTCCAAAACTGCCAGAAAAAGAACAATCAAAATGGCCCAATGTTCGCAGTCAGGATATTGACCTATTCCCACGAAAATTCATCAATCTTTATTCCCCAGCATTCGACCTGCTGTTCCCCATATCTAGACAATTAGTGGGTGCCATCTGCAGGCTATGAGTCAAAGATAATTTATCTCGACCTGCGATTTCCTTGAAAAAAAAAATTGACTAAAATCACAAGAACAATGTCAAAACCAGCAGAGTCGAGATTGTGGGGTGGCAGATTCACCGGCGCCAGTGACCCCTTGATGGACCTTTACAATGCTTCGCTTCCATATGATAAAATCATGTACGATGCTGACTTGACTGGAACCAAGGTCTACACCCAGGGATTGAACAAGCTCCAGTTGATCACCGACGAGGAATTGGCCAAAATCCACGAGGGTTTGGAGGTCATCAGAGCCGAGTGGAAGGAGGGCAAATTCGAGGAGAAGGCTGGTGACGAGGACATCCACACTGCCAACGAGAGAAGATTGGGAGAGATTATTGGCAAGCACATTGCCGGAAAGGTCCACACCGGCCGTTCCAGAAACGACCAGGTGGCCACCGACATGCGTATCTACGTTAGAGAGACCTTGAAGCAGTTGGTGCAGCACTTGGCCAACTTCATCAAGAGCATCTTGAACCGTGCCGAGAGCGAGATTGACGTTTTGATGCCTGGTTACACCCACTTGCAGAGAGCTCAGCCTATCAGATGGGCCCACTGGTTGTCTTCGTACGCCACCTACTTCACTGAGGACTACAAGCGTTTGAACCAGATTTTGGAGAGACTCAACCAGTCTCCATTGGGTGCCGGAGCCTTGGCTGGTCACCCATACGGAATCGACAGAGAGTTCCTTGCTGCCGGTTTGGGATTCGACAGTGTGATCGGTAACTCCTTGACTGCTGTGTCTGACCGTGACTTTGTTGTGGAGACCTTGTTCTGGTCGTCCTTGTTCATGAACCACATTTCTCGTTTCTCTGAGGACTTGATTCTCTATTCCTCCGCCGAGTTTGGATTCGTGCAGTTGGCTGACGCTTACTCCACCGGCTCGTCGTTGATGCCTCAGAAGAAAAACCCTGACTCTCTTGAGCTTTTGAGAGGAAAGTCCGGCCGTGTTTTCGGTTCGTTGGCTGGATTCTTGATGTCGTTGAAGTCGATTCCTTCCACTTACAACAAGGACATGCAGGAGGACAAGGAGCCCCTCTTCGACGCCTTGACCACCGTGGAACACTCCATCTTGATTGCTACCGGTGTTATTTCCACCTTGGCCATCAAGAAGGAGAACATGGAGGGTGCCTTGACCATGGACATGTTGGCTACCGACTTGGCCGACTACTTGGTTAGAAAGGGCGTTCCATTCAGAGAAACCCATCACATTTCGGGAGAATGTGTGAGGGCAGCAGAGGAATTTAAGCTTTCTGGTATTGATAAGTTGAGTTTTGAGCAATTCCAGAACATCGACTCGCGGTTCGACGCCGACGTCAAGGACGTGTTTGACTTTGAGGTGAGTGTCGAGAGAAGAGACGCCACTGGTGGTACCGCCAAGAGCGCCGTGTTGAAGCAAGTCAACAACTTGAAGTCGCAGCTCAACTGAGTAGCTACCCTGGGCAACCAGCTAGTGACACCATAGTTGGGCGGTCAGTGGAGCCAAACCGGTGTTTCTATTTCCTACACACAAGCCGCAGAATAACATATAATACAGTTTAAACCAAGCCAGTATACAGTCCAGATCCCCCACTTGGGCGCATTAAAAGCTTCTGGAGCGGTCTCGCAGCCTCATTTCGTACGACGTTATCGTACGGACCGACTCCAAAGGGAGTGCTGGTACGTCCTCTTGCGTTGTGGATGCAGTATCTTCGCTGCCAGTCGAAGGCGCCGCCTGCGGCCACCGTAAAATCTCCCGTAAGTCCATCATGCGCTCATCAGAGAGCTTGCGTTTGTACTTTTCGTACTCGCGGGTTATTTCGTTCAAGTCCATTCGAGGCTCAAAGTTGGGACTAGTCGACTTTGTTCTTGGCTCAGCATTCACGTCTCGTGAGAGGCACGGACTTCTGCTGGCAGACTTAAACGACGTTTCTAGACAATAGTCAAAGTTCATGGTCGGAAAGAATAAGCGGCGGTGGTGAATGCGCACCGGGGACTCAAAAATGAAAGGTATAAACAGCCGTAAGCAATCGAGGGCGGCTAAGTCTCGCTATTGTTAATCAGTAGAAACCAGGGACGGAGCGCAAATGCCAACCGCTGTTTCAAAACCGAAAACTGTGCTCTCTAGAGCCAAAAATCTAAACCACCGGGCGGCTAGCGAGGGGGGCAAACGGGTGCAAAAAGGGATAAAATAATGAAAACGCTCACTAGAAAAAACCAAGGTACCCCGCTTGCAACACTCGACTCGTTGACAAATTCAACCCACCTTCACTAGACGCGGAGGACATGCGGTTCTTATATAAGGTGTACTTTCCGCCCCAGACCGTCCAACCTGGTGATAATGCAGAAACTGGTAACTGGTGCTTGCAGTGTGCATTAAGCGGGGGTCGCCCTGCACCGAGCACTGATGCATCCTGTCTTACTTCTGTGGGCCTAGTGGCTAACATCGCCGCGGCATTTGCGACCACACGGGTAATACTTGGTTGCAAGTTGCCCGGAAACACCACCAAAGTGAAATCATAGACCCAGCTTCTGGTAGCCGTATGGGAAACTGCGGCGGTCAATGTCCGCCATTCGCCGTTGCAACCAGCAGATCCATTGTCTGTGGGCTGTCGCTGCTCGACGCACGAAGCCGGGCTCGCTACCCTAGGAGTGCTGCGGGCTGGGCATGCACCGATCAGATCAAAACTTTCTTTTGCAATAGCAAATTTGCGCTTGCCGACCAATCGTCTGTCATGGAGATAGCACCACTAATGGTACCATCCCGTCCAGGCTCATGCCGGGAGTTTTTTTTGCTGGTGTTCACAGGCAATTGGAGCCAGAGAATTCCCTTGCATTCAGTTCACCCTCCAACCATATTCAGTCAGCCGGTTTGCAGGACCGAAAGCACTAAACATTTACCCTAGTCACGAGCCACGGGGCCCGCACAGAGGAATAGTGAGGTGGACCCCCCACACCCAGAATTCTGGAGAATGAGCAGTTCGGCGGATTTATTTTGGAATGCCACTTATAGAGCGGGGGCCTCTATTTCACTTGTGCCTTTTCCGTTTCGGGACTCCGGTATAGCGGTTGGTTACGGTTTGCGGTTTTGCAATTTGCAGTCTGCCGTTTGTGATTTACAGGTGTTTCTTGGTGTTTGTGGTTGCCGTTTCAGGGTCTGTCTGTGATATTTTCTCTGTCCCTTGCTCGGGCGGTTCGGTGCTTAACCCCATCGGCGCTTTGCGTCAGATCGCACGGTTGACGTTTTGTTTCTTGAACCCTTCTTTCCCTTTCTTCTTTTCTTTTTCTCCTTTTCTTTTTCCTCTTCTCTTATTCTTCACCGCCAGAACCTGATTCGAACTGCAACTTGACGCCATCTTGACGCCATCTCGACGCCCACTCGACTTCAGATTCAACTGCAACTTCACCGCCACCGCCAACCTCAACATTAACCTCTTCGACTTCTCCACCTTCTTCAACCTCAACTTCTCCACCGCAACCTCAACTCCCATGTCTCCCCCAACTTTAATCTCTACCGCCCCAGCAAGGATTAGCGCCCTTGCGGACTCTTTGGTAACAAAGTTTGACCCTGCTGTTCTCGTTGAGGCCGAGACCGCTCTCACCACCTTAGCAGCACGGGTGGCGTCAGATTCGCTCGCCTCCTCGCCTAAACCCTTGTTCCCAGAACACGACGGATTGTTGCAGGCAGCCGCCCGTCTTGTAGCGGCAGCTCCATCCCTGGCCAAGATTGTCTCTGCCTTCACTTGCGTTGTCACTAGCACATGGATCAGCTCCAGTGCGTTTCCATTGTTCTCGACAGCAGTGGTGGGCGGCGGGGTGCGGCCGTATGTACTTCCCAGTTGGTGGCCATGTGGGCAGTCAGAGAACCCGTGTCGAGCATTATGCGCTGCTGAAAACTACTGGGCCACGGTAACTTGCGCTGGGAATTCTCCATCTTTGCAAATGGTGACCGATATGGCAGCAGTGACGGCCCAAGTTATGGGCGCGGTCCACTCTATCGCCCTGGCCAGTTCGTTTAACAGCGATTCGCAACCGTACAGATTCTTGCTTGATACCATGGCGTTGGGCGGGCTCCAGCGAGACTTGGTTATCATCACTGTGTTCCAAATGCCCGACGGATACGCCACTATTCGCCGTGCTGCTCGCAGTCAAGAGTCCACCACAATCTCCACCGCCGCTAATCTTGTGAACCAGATGTTCGTACAGCGGGCCGCATGGTCAGCCTTCTGTCGCCATTTGTTGCTACTTGAAGAAGCCAATGAATTGCGAGCCTCGTACTCCACCGACGAAAATGCCGCATTGGAAGTGGCCGCTTCAGCGCCATTTAGGTTTGTAGCCGATATGCTTAACCAGGGGATGCTGATGAAATTAACTCCGGATTCCATTGTCGTTCCGTGCGTTGCCGTTGCGGCCGCAAGACTTGAACTTTGGTCTAGAGATGGCGATTCCAGATCCGCTTTGTACAGCCACTTCAACCAATGCTGTCACACGAAAAGCATCGTGGCCACCTTGTGCGACTGGGGCTACGCAATCTCCAGAAATTTACTCTTGTGGTGCGGTCACAATGATCTGGCCCTTTCTCCTGTTGCTGTGTTCTTCAGCTTAACGTCACTTCCTCCCATTTCCAAACCAAACTATTTTCTGTTGCGGACTGACTTTGGGCTGAACAATGATTCTTTGCTCACGTTCCGTCTCATTGACTCTTACGCAGACTTACACCTCGGCCTAACTCTCATTCTCAAAACGGTTTTGAACTTGATACTGGAGGAGTTATCAGCAGCTGCAACAATCAATTTGTCACCGGAATTAGAGGAGAAGTTGAAAACATGTGCAGTCGAGCACATCGTCGGGGTATTAGTTGCAGCTACTTACTGCGACTTGCGGTTGAATTCGACGTCAGACTCACTGCGGAAAATCCCTTCATTGTCTGCCGCAATCTTGAAACGAGTCATTACTCATGCCAATGAAGCTTTCGGCATCTGGATCACATTGTTTAACATTGCAAACGATGTGTGCTATGCAGACATCAGACTTGTCGAGGTGTTTGAGGAAATTTTTGATCAAATGCTATTGGGAGATTGCGCCAAGGGAAACGAGGAGTTGGTGAAATCCGGCTTACTGTTGTTTGTCTCCACCTTCTCGACTGCCACTGCCAATCGCCCCGGTCTTTCCAAGTACAGCACAATATCCGCTGACCACTGTTCTACCGTTCGAATTTCAAGCGTTGATTTTAAATTTCTTTATAACCATCAAGTTCCAAAGAAATCCAGCGCGGATAATGAAGGAAGGAACTCTTCATTGCCATCCGTTTCGGCAGCTTCATCCAGGCTGAAAGGCTACAGTAAGTTTAAATGAAGCGTTTGATTGTGTGCACTCCAAAACTAGAATCGCACTTTTTTTTTTTAGTAGTGAGATGATCATCTTGAACAGTTGATAGCTACTACAGTATGGTTTTGAAATCCACATCTGCCGGTGACGTCTCTGTCTACCAAGTGGCAGGCTCCAACATCTCTAGATCATTACCAGACTGGATCGCCAGAAAAAGAAAAAAGGAATTGAAGCACGATGCTGATTACATGAACAGAGTTGAATTAATCCAAGATTTTGAATTCAGTGAAGCTTCCAACAAAATCAAAGTGTCTCCAGACGGACAGTTTGCGATGGCAACAGGTACCTATAAGCCACAAATTCACGTCTATGAATTTTCCAACTTGTCCCTTAAATTCGACCGTCACACCGACAGTGAAAATGTGGATTTCCAGATCTTGTCCGATGACTGGACCAAATCCGTCCACTTGCAAAATGACAGAACCATCGAGTTTCACGCAAAGGGTGGTATTCACTACAAAACTAGAATCCCCAAATTCGGAAGAGGTTTGGCCTTCAACTCCACCAACTGTGACTTGATGGTGGCTGCCTCTGGAAATGAATTATACAGATTGAATTTGGAACAGGGCAGATTCCTTAACCCCTACGTGCTAGATACTACTGAGGGTGTCAACTCTGTCGAGATCAATCCTGTCCATGGATTGATCTTCGCTGGATTGGAAGACGGAACTGTTGAGTTCTGGGATCCAAGAAGTAGACAGAGAGCAGCCAAATTGTTCGTTTCTGACCAGCTTGGAGAAAGCCTTCAGGTGACTGCCACCACATTCAGAAACGATGGTTTAAACTTTGCATGCGGTACTTCCAACGGAAAGACTCTTCTATATGATTTGCGTACCTCTACTCCAAGCTTGGTTAAAGATCAAGGTTACGGTTTCGAGGTGAAGAAGATCATTTGGATCGACGAAAACTCTGCTGATGCCAACAAAATCTTGACAGCAGACAAGAGAATCGCCAAGATTTGGAACAGATTTGATGGAAAGGCCTTCACTTCCATGGAACCTAGTGTTGATATCAACGACATTGCTTACGTGAAGGAGAGTGGAATGTTCTTCACTGCCAACGAAGGTATTCCTATGCATGCATACTACATTCCTAACTTGGGACCAGCTCCAAAGTGGTGCTCGTTCTTGGATAACATCACTGAAGAATTGGAGGAGAAGCCAGCAGATTCTGTCTACTCGAACTTCAGATTCATCACCAGAGACGAGGTTGCCAAGTTGAACTTGACTCACTTGATTGGCTCCAATGTTATGCGTTCATACATGCATGGTTATTTCATCAACACCGAGTTGTACGAGAAGGTCAATTTGATTGCCAACCCCAACTCATACAAGGACCAGAGAGAGAGAGATATCAGAAAGAAGATCGAACAGGAGAGAGAATCCAGAATCAGATCCACTGGTGCTTCTACCAAGGCCAAGGTCAAGGTCAATCTGGAGTTGGCCTCCAAGTTGCAGAGCAAGCAAGGTAATGACGACTTTGCCAACGATGACCGTTTCGCCGAAATGTTCGAGAACCCTGAGTTCGCCGTTGATGAAGAATCTCACGAATATAAACAGCTTAATCCTGTTAAGGCTGTCAAGGATATTACCGTTACCGAGCGTTCTCGTGGCTTAACTGCAGCTGAGGAGTCTGATGAGGAGCGTTTGAATGGTGATGCGGACGAGAAGGCCGGCTCTGAGTCGGAATCTGAATCGGAATCTGATGACGAAGAGAAGGAGGCTTTGCGCAAGCAGAAGATCCAGAAGCATTTGGACAAGTTGAGAGCCAAGAAGGAGAAGCAAGAAGAGGCCAACCGGTTCATGAACGAGATGAAGGCAGTGGCCGAGGACGAGACGCAGGCCAAGCAGAACGAGTCGTTCGGCAAGCAAGTGGCCAAGCTCAACAAGGTGGCCAAGGCCAAGGACGAGGATCGTCACAACTCGAGATTGCGTCGTCACGGCAAGGGAGAGATGGAGCTCACGTTCCAGCCCAAGAAGCTGGAGAAGAAGGTCAAGTTCAGATCGGACCGCAACGACTCGGACGACGAGGATGCTGCCCAGAAGCATGGAAGAACAAAGCAGAGATTCGCCGGCCGCAGAAGTGCATCCAAGAACCAGTTCCGTGGCATGTAATGAGTTGGTGGAGAGCCTTGAGGCTCGCCGACGGTGTAAAATAGGGTCTAATATATACGAAAGAGCCATTCTAGTGTAACCTTGAAACAAAATAAAAAAGCTGGGAAACAAAGATACAGCGAATCCCTGTATATCCTTGCATATTGCTTTCTACTTCATGTAACTTCATGTAACTTCATGTTGTTAGATATCTCTACTAATTCGCGAACTTCAAGTAGTAGTAATTCTACATCATCACCAAACTTATACTAACCACACTTCCTTAACCCACCAAGCCCGTTTCTCGCTATTCACACAAATGTCCCGAAATAAGGAAAAGGCGCAATCGGCGCTAAATCGCTACCAGGCCCAAATCTCCAGAGAAGCTGGAGTGCTTGATTCGGACCCAAATCTTCGACCCAAATACGTCCAGCTGGTCGAAAGTCTACCTCAAGCAGAGAAGTGGCGACAGACGGTAGCTACGGAGATTTCGGTGAATCTCACCAAGATCAACGACCCGACTTTACCCGAGCACGAGATCAGAGTCATCAACAACCACCTCAACAAACTCCATCGAGAGAAAAGAGCATGGGAATATCACATCAAAGAGCTTGGAGGCAACGACTACATCAATTACGGGAATCAGGCACAGGGCTTAAATGTCAAAGGGACACGCTACTATGGCCGGGCACGAGAATTGGCCGAGGTGAAGCAGCTTGCTAGTTCCCAAACCAAAGAAACGAAAAAGACCCACCAGCAAAAGGTGGATTTGGCCTACTACGGAGTCTATGATGATGAGTGCTGGGTCAGCCCAATCAGTGTCGACAGAGAGGCCGTCATGACCGAAATCAACAGCGCTTTGGGCGAAAAGTTGCTTCCAGCACCGTTCCAACCATTGGAAACCAAAGAATTGCCTACCAGCGACGACGTGGAGCGGTGGATAGTCGAAAAGAGGAAGCAGGAGCTTCTAGCGCAGCTTGGGGTATAGAGATCATATAGTACGGGAAATATAGAGGCCGAACTGAGCCGATAGTGGGCCCAAGTCATACTTCAAACTACATCTTCAGTAACGTCAATCATTAGTTGCCTTTCTTGCCGTAGTGTCTCAATAAATCGTCCACGGTATCCACAAGTTGAACGCCTGCGTCCAAGTACTGCTGCTCGGTGTCAGCATCATTCTGAGGATAAACACTCTTGCAGCAGTTCTTTATGACAAACGTATTGAACCCCGAGTTCAGGCAGTCCATTGCCGAGTTCAACACGCAGAAGTCGTAGGCGAGCCCCACAAACACCACGTCGGTGATGTCGTTCGATACAAGCACCTTCTCCATCTCGGTCTTGTGGAGTTTCCAGCAATCGGTGAAACACAGGTAGTACTCTCTGTCCTCCAAGTATCCCTTGTGCACCACGGCCGTGACAAGCTCCCCCTCCAACTTCTTGAATTTCAGCCACACCAGCTCCTCCACCAATGCCCCCGGGGTCCCTTGCACGCAATGGTCCGGCCATACAAACTGTTTCTGGACCTTGACTTTGCCAGTAGAGCTGGACTTCTCGCCCTTGGGATGTTTAAACTCCAACTGGGTGAACGGCTCGACGTTATGCTGCGATGCAAACAGGCAATGGTTCTTGGGATGCCAATCCTGGGTGACAATCACCGCCAGCCATGGATATTTTTCAATGTTAAGCAAGTTGGAAATTGTGGGGATGACATCGCGACCTTCACCCACAGCCAACGATCCGTCAGGGGGGAGAAAATCCTCCTGGAGATCAACAACGATCAAAGCAACTTTAAGCATTGGTTTTCCAATTTCCCAAACCGGTCTGGGCTGTTCTTGTGGGGGAGTTCCGATCCTCTTTATACATGTTACGATTCCCTGTACAGGATACGGAACTACGTTATAGCAAATGTGGGTCACCACCGCCGATGTCACCGGGCCAATATGCAGCGGGGACCGGCAGGGTGCGTTGGCCGCATTGACACTGGTGTGAGTTTGTGATGTTGATTTCGAATGTAGATGTGGCGTGGTTTGGTGGCTGCGAAACTGGGGCCATTGTTCTAGCCTCGTAGATGTGATCACAAGGTTGCTGTGGTGTGCAACGGCATGAGGTTAAGCGCCCGTTGCTTGATCAAAAAGGCTCGTGGCGCTGTGAAACGTCCACCTTATGTAGTAATGGGGCTATCATCCGCCAGTGTCTTGTATGCGCATGAAATGTGGAGATTCGTCAAGAGAGCTCCACTAGGTAGTCACTGAGGCGCAGCCTCGGAGCGATAAGAATAAGCAATGACAGTCAAGGAGCCACTGGTGGTGTGTCGTTCCGCAGTTGAGGTGATCTGACACCAATGTAAAATGAGTTGGTGGTGGCATGAGTCAGGAATGCGAAGGATATGAGTAGCTTCAAGAAGCCATTAAGCCTCGAACAGAACGGACGGTTCTAAATTTTTGGCCATGCACCAAGCTGCACCCTAGGTTCCTTACTGTACCCTGTTTCCTTACTGCTTCTTGTCGTCGTTTTTCCAAGTACCCAGGAACATGTGCTTTGCATAAGCCATTGGATGGGCCAGAGATCCAGCACCCATCTGGTTGACATCGGGCGAAAACGACGTGATCGGCAACACCAACACATCCTGGAGCACCTTGGGGTCGCTGAGGCCCGTGAACACCTGCCAGTTGACAATGTCGTCGTACTTTCTGGTGTCGTAGTTCTTGGCTGGCTGCATGATGTTGTTCATGTATTCAAACACCATATCGGTGAAAATGCCCGGCCCGGTCCAGTTCATGATGTCTCCACCAGCATCCTTGCCCAAAACCTTGTTCAAGGTGCCGTCTCTGATCCTCTGCAATGTCAATTCGGTGATCTTAGCCACCAACTCTCTCAACATTGGATGGCCCTTCTTTGCCTGGATTGTCCACTGGCAAAACTGGATACGACGAGCGTACCACTCGGCCCAGTCGGGCCGGTCGGGGTCTGCCTCCACGCCAACCACCAATCCTGCTTCGTTGGCCCTTCCGTTCACCGTTTCGTTGTGGGAAATCCACAGATCTACAGGCTTCAAGCACAAGGTGTCGATATCCGAGTAGACGCCTCCACGAGCGTATAAAATGAGGTAGCGGAAGAAGTCAGCCTTTAAGATGCTCTTGGGCATGGCGTTCCATGCTTTGGTCACGTCGGGAACCGACTGAAAGAGATCATTCACCACCGAATCACATTGCTTGTCTGTGAGCACAGTGTGCTTGTATGTGGGGTTCATTTCTGCCCACGATTTCTGCAAGCTCACGTACTTTTGTGGGAAATCCGGACTTTCGGGCCCAACCTTCCATGTTTGCCAGATATTGTTGCCAAATGGCTTTTTGGGTTCATATGGGAACTGGAAACTGAGCTGCAGACGCAAAGTCGACAAAAGCGGCAACTTGCCCAATCGATTGGTCAGGAATTTGACGCCGCTTTGACGCCAATTCGTATAGATCTCCCGCTCTCGTTGCTCGAGTAGCTTCTTGGATGATGATTCCGTTTGGGGTGAGTGCCCAGGCACCGATGCAGACGTCGCAAGCACATAAAAGAGATATAGGAGTGCCAAGATCGATGCAACAACGCGGAGCTTGTGTCTAGGCCCAGCCATTTCCCAGAAGAAAAGAAAGTAGTACCAATCTGAATCGACAATCGTGATTCTGGAGAGGCTGAATTTAGGTAGCGTGGTGTACAGGTGTGGGGCTGGAAGTTTTTCCACCGTGTCGCTTTCTGATGCGAGAAGTTAAGGTTCGTACATGCTACATTGGCGAATTGTAATATAATGCGTTTCATCAAAATAATACATCTATAGAGTACCCTGTCTAAATCCAAAAACCAATGTTTACCATTCAACTGGAAGAATAAATAAGCCCCGCGCGTCGCGGTCTCTATAATACGTTTGTGTGTTGAGAGTCCTCCCACGATTGTAGTTTCTTTTCCTTTTCCCTGTCTTCTTTATCCCATTTTTCTTTCGTAAAATAATAATGCACATTTTCTTTAAAATCAAAAATCATAGTAAATCGTCAAAAATCAAACACGGTGAACAAAACCCAAATTTTTCACGACCAGTCCAAAGAATATGTGGTGAACAAAAGACAAACAAGATAAAAAACACCCTTATGCGAACCCGCAGCCGAAGCGGTCCGGTTGAAAAGAAAAAAAACCAAAAATGTATGCAAGTAATTAACCGTGGATAAACTTCCCTCCTTTCCTTCCACTCAAATAGATTCAGACATCAACGAAATCATTTTGAATGCTCCGTAACGAATGACATCCCATCCGATCAAGCATCCTGCAAGACCAATTATTGTAATAAAAAGCAAGTTTTTTTTTAAATAAGCAACATGAAAACAAACAACGACTTAGTAGCCAAACTCACCACCAGGAGGTGCTTTGAGATTGGTTACCGTAGTTGGAAGAGTAGCCTTGGTTGCCACTGCTTCTCTCGTTGTATCCACCGGAGGACGAACCCCAGTTGCTGCTTCCGCCGCTGCTGCCCCAAGAGCTGGCAGAGGAACCACCGAAACCTCCGCCGCCTTGTCTTCTGAAATCTCTCGAGGCGCCGCCTTGTCTTCCACCGCCCAAGACACCACGGCCTCCTGCGCCACGGCTACCACCGCGGCCGAAGGACGACTCTCTGCTCATTCTGACCAAAAAGTCTGGCACCTCCTGGTTGGCTTCAGTCAACAAGGCGATCATATCCTTGACGATGTTCTTGTTGTTTCTGTTGAAGAAAGAAGTGGCATTACCAACGTTACCAGCACGACCGGTACGACCAATTCTGTGGACATAGTCATCAATGTCATTTGGCAAGTCGTAGTTGATCACATGCTGAACATTTGGAATATCCAAACCTCTGGCAGCAACAGCAGTAGCCACCAAGATTGGGGCGGTACCGTTCTTGAATGCAGCCAAGGCCTTTTCTCTCTCGTATTGAGTTCTGTTACCGTGAATGGCAGTGGCAGGGAATCCTTGGTCGTACAAGAAGTCAGCCAAGTAGTCAGCCATTCTCTTGGTCTCTGTGAACACAATGGTCAAGCTGCTGTCAGCGGCGCTCAACAAGTCCAAGATGACGGAACGCTTCTCGTCGTCCTCAACCAACAAAACCTTCTGGGTGATGTTAGCGGAGGTAGAACCAACTCTACCAACAGACAAGAACACGTAGTCCTTCAAGAAGTCTCTGGCCAACATTTGGATGTTTCTTGGGAAAGTAGCCGAGAACATGAGGGTCTGTCTGTCCTGAACGTCAGGCATGTCACACTCCTGGACAATGTGTCTGATTTGTGGTTCGAAACCCATGTCCAACATTCTGTCGGCCTCGTCCAACACCAAGTACTTGACGTTGCACAAGGAGACACGGCCTCTCTCCAACATGTCGGTCAAACGACCTGGGGCAGCAACCAAAAGGTCGCAACCTCTCTGCAAAGTTCTGATTTGCTGACCAATGTCAACACCACCGTAAGCCACGGCAGGGCGGACCCACGATCTGTAACAGAACTTCTTGGCCTCATCGAAAATCTGAGAGACCAACTCTCTGGTTGGAGCCATGATCAACACAGTTGGGTAGACCTTGTTACCAGAGAAAGCGCCACCGTTGTCTGGGGTTGGAGCTGGACCGTTCATGAAACACTCGGACAACACTGGGAACAAGAATCCACCAGTCTTACCGGAACCAGTCTGGGCACAAGCCATCAAGTCTCTGCCCTTGGCCACAATAGGCACGGAATATTTCTGCACAGGGGTTGGCTTTGTGAATCTCGACAACTTGATGTTCTCAACCAACAACTCGTCCAATGGAGGAGACTCGAACGAGGTGATGGCATCTGGCACATCATCTCCAGAGGCTTCAACTGGGATGTCGTCGTAGTTGTCGAAGTTGATACCAGAGGACTGGAACGAGGAGTCATCGGCGGTACCGAACAACTCGAGCTCCATCTTCTCGTTGTTTGGGGCAGGCTCGTGCTTGCCATCGACCCAACGGCCAACTCCGGCGCGTGGACCCTGTCTTTGGTTTCCGCCAAAACGGCCGCCGTCTCTGTTGCCGAAACCGTTGCTGCGGCGCTGGCCACCGTAGCCGGAGCCGCCAAAGCTGTTGCCACCGAAGTTGCTTCTGCGGTTGTTGTCGTAGCCGCCATCGCTGCCACCAAAGTCAGAAAAGTTTCTGTTTCCAGAGTTGCCACCCTGTCTGTTTCTGAGGTGAGGAGGGACGTACTGGGACTTGGCAGGTTTAGACTGCGAGTCCGATCCGTTCACCGAAAGGTTGTTCATCTGCTGAGCCAAATCAGTCATTCTCTTTTGATAAATTTGTAAAAGAAGAGTTTAGGGAAGAATTTTTTTTTTATAGCCTGCAGATTTCACTTTCTTTTTCGACTTTTTTTTTCTTTTTTGGTTCGCCCACGTGACATTGGCCGCAGCCCAATTGCGGTTTTGCGGACGGAATACCCATATACTCCAAGTTTGCAAGCACATGAGTCGTAAGCTGGCGGATCGGGAATTGGTCTGGGACTCCAACTTTCGGCATTTCTCGACGTCATGTCTGCATTTTTCGACCCAGTTACTTTTCTGGTAGCGATGGTGGCAGTGACCGCGGTCACGTGCGAGACGCGGCACGTAATACAATGGCCAGTCATTCGCTGTAGCAAGATTTGCACCCAGTGATATCGCTTATCAGGCACGTGAACAGATCACGTATGTGTTGGTGGTGGTTGGCCTGGTTTGCTTGCATTGGTGGGATCAGAGAGTCGACATATGGTTCGACAAATCGCCTTAATTCACGCCTTAATTCATGGATTGAGGCACGTGGGAGAGGAGGAAATGAGGAAGTAGAGAGAGGTAGAATAGCAGGATAGCAGAAATGCCGTGGTTGCTGCAAGTAGAGGTAATGAAGCTGATTCGAGGTTGATCCTGGGGTTGGCCATAAACGGTCACATTTCCTTATTCACTGTCGTTTTGTTGTCTCCAACTGAACAAATACGCTGAATTGTTCTCATGTTCTCTATTAGAAATTTGTTTCCCAAAGCACAGTCGCCGCCACAGGCAGGCCCATGCATCAACTTCCTGCGCCAAATTACATCTCCAACCGGGACAGGCTATCGGTCTCGGTCTCATCGGAGTTGTTAGGGTCTCCGAAAAGCAGAATCACCGCATTCGGGTGAGCATAGCATGTGCGGTTGTCGATGTGGCTGTAATGGTTGGGAGGCGTGTTGATGCCGCTGCCGGGCTCGGGAATATAGGGGCCAACATGGTCATAGTCCAAGCAAACTTCTTCGTCAAGTTCGCCAGTAGGAAGCGGCTTCTCGTCGTCGCTTGGTTTGTCGCTGTAATCGATGTCGAAATCCTCCTCCATCGTCAAATGCGCCAACGAATCGTCTAGCTCGTGGCCATTGTGTTTTTGCTTCAGCTCAAATGCTGACTTGGTTGTGCCTGTCAAGAACTGACTGAATGGTTTCTGTTGCTCGCGAGCGTTCCAGTTCAAGTTTCGGCTCACAGAGTCAAAGTACTCTGTCTTGGACGAACGCACCGTGGGGAACGGATAAGGACTAGCTTGCACAGTCACATAGTAACCCATTTTGAGTTCTGTCCTCACCTTTCCGTCGAAGGACGCCCAGGCGGTGGCTCGGCTTGTGGAAGGCACTTTCACCTTCAAGAACATTCCATCCGGCAACAAAATCGGTCTGAACGAAAGAGTATGTGGACAAACAGGGGTAACACTGATTGCGCTCACTCCAGGGTGCACAAGCGATCCGCCTGCTGAAAGCGAATATGCGGTGGAACCTGTTGGTGTTGCTATGATCAACCCATCGGCCTGTGCCACTGTTAATAGCGAGCCATCGCCGTAAAGCTCCAAATTGGTAACATAAGGACTTGGACCGCGGTCAACCACCAATTCGTTGAGCACCTGCTGCTCGCATAGAAGTCTTCCGTCGTTGGCGTGCACTCGGCAAGTGAATCTCATTCTCATGTACGCCTTGACTCCCGACTCTAGCACACTCGTCATTCTCTTGCGGAATTGTTCAAAGCGGAAGTTGGTGAGAAACCCTAGCGAGCCAAGAGCAAATGACATCACTGGAGGAACCACCCGCTGAAACAAGTTCAGCACATACAACACTGTGCCATCGCCTCCGAGGGTGACCACCAAGTCGTAGTCCTCGGGGTGGAGAGCCACCGCTTCTTTGCGCCAAAACTTCAATAGATGCTGGGCCTTCGGGTGGTTATGCACAATTGCAGCGGCGTCGAACCGGGTCAGGCGCCGCAAGTTATGGTCCACGTAGATGACGATATCATCTGGTCTATCCAAGAGCCACTCCACGATCTCTCTCGTCAAGTAGATCAAGGAGTTTTCGCGAGCCTTGGTCACGATCATGATGGCCCGCACGTGGAGCTGGATGGTGGCCATGGCGAGGTTCTTGGTGAGCATGCGGACTCCATTGGCTGTCTGGGCCAATTCTGTGTGGGAACGCACCGACTTCAAGTCATCTTGGTTCAACTTCTTCAACATTTTCAGAGGAGCTGCTTTCTTGTCGCCTAGCTTTTTCGCCGAAGGTTTTCTGCTCACGTTGCCGCTGCCGTGGGGAATGGGCTGGGGAGTAGGTGTCGACAGGTGGGACATGGCAGTATTTGAGTGGAAGCTGGCCGGTGATTCTCGGACTTCAAAGTCGGAATGGACAAACTCCGGGCACGACTAGAGTGTGGGGCGCCAAGGTAGCTGTAAATTGCCGGATAAACGCTCGGAGGTTGGTGGGCAATCAAGGTCGTGGGCCTGAGGTGAGCCAGAAAAAAATCCTGGGTGCGAGTTCCGGCCTGTGACTCCCACTGTACTAAACCGCAGAGGAAATGGACAAGTGCCACGGGGGGGAAAAAAATCCGAGCAATAGGGTATAGGCACCGGAGACTGACTGGGCAAAATCACTTTTCTTTCTTTTTCCACGGGAGATTCAGCCCCACATCACGGCCCCGGACTTGAAGTTTCGGAGTGGGGGTTAGCTGCCCGAGGGTGACTGATAGTCTGCGCGGTCAGTTCCGGGGTGATGAGACCCTCTAAGTTATAGCACATTTAGATAGAGGTTTGAGGTTGAGTTAAGAAAAATGACTTTGAGGTAGATTGGGGCAGCAAGTGCGCTCTGGTTGACTGTGGCGGTGATGCCGAGCGCAATTGTACAATTTGTTCCGCGTGGTTGGTCCTAGTCTGTCTTATTGCAGATGGTAAGTGAGCTCAATCGGAGCTTGTAGTTTCTCGGAGGAGACTTAAGGAGTGACGTCCTTCACTCTACATTTCCAGCCACCTTCCTTGGAGTTCAACAAGGGCAACGAGGCACCGAGGCACCATCCCAACTCGTTGTTCTCGATGGTCTTTGCGGTCTTCAACTCTCTGCTCAATGGGATGTTGTAGCCGGTGTGGAGCATGGCGCTGATGAACGACAAGTCGAGACACCAGTGGGGCTCCTGGTTCAACTGCTCCACCGAGTCTCCCATCAACACTTCGGTCCACAAGGTCAGGCCGGAACACACCTTCTTGGTCAAGTCCATCAACTCCTCCATGGTGAAAGAGCCAGGGAAGCCCAATGGGTTGGTCTTGTCGTAGAAGTACGAGAACACCCACATGTCGGAGTTTCTGTTGAAGGTCTTCACCAACGAAGGCTGGTAAGCACCGTTGAAAGAACATGGTGCAGACTTACACTCGATCTCCTTGTTCAACACACTCTCGGCAATGTGTCTGCATTGGGCACCGGCAGCTTCGCTAGGGCCCTTGAAGTTGACAACGTAGAACTCATTTTCGCCCACCTTCACGGCAACATCGCTGGCCACAACGTTTGGAGGGAAACATGGGTTGACGATGGTCTCGGTGGCCTTGACCTCCTTGACAGCAGCCTTGGACTCGTACTTGGTCAAAGCGGCCTTGCTGTGCTTGATAGCGTTCGAGACAATCTTGGCGTTGATCTTGTTTCTTCCCTCCATCAATCCGTAGCCCAAGTGACTGAACTGGTACAAGGTGAACTGGCGGTCGCCGAAGCTGAACTCGTACTTGTGTTCACCGTCCACCATCTTCTCGTTGTCACCAAAGTCTGGCTCGAAAACAATCTGGGTAGAACCTCCGCCCAAGTCGAAAACGGCGGCGGTGGGGATCTTCTCCTTGGTGCCAATGTTACCCAAAAGGTAGTTGGTGGTGATCCACGCATACACACCTTCGTCCTTACCGTCCATGATGGAGATTCCGTCGCCCTCCACCACGGCAAATGGGTAGTCGTCCTGCAAGCGCTGGCGCACCTGGGCCAAGATGGCGTCGGACTTGTCCTTGCCTAGTAATCTCAAACCAGCGGTGGCCTTGACGGCCACAGGCGTGCATCCCTGCTTGTCCTTAGGGACGGCCTCCAAAGCAACTTCCAACAACGGATCCAACGACTTGGCGGCACCGACGGTGTCGGTGTCGAACGAGGACAATCCTGGCTTCAACATCTTGAACTTCTCGTCCAACAACCGAGGAGGACTGACACAGGTGTCGAACGAGTACACGTGCACACGCGAGCCGGTGGAACCAGCGTCGATCATCACCACGTAGTCGGTCTTCTCACACTTGGCGGCAGCGGCAGCGCCCGAGCCCGAGCCCGAGCCCGAGTTGGCTTTTCCGGTGGATGGAGTCTTGGCTCCAGCAGCAGCGCCAGCAGCGGCGCCAGCAGCGGTGTCGGGGTCGGCGATTTCGGCACCGCTTCCTCCAGTGAGTTTGGCAGCCTGGTTGCCTGGCGTGGCCTTGTAAGGGGCGTCGTTGCCCTTGTGGGCGGACCCTTGCAAGGTGTTTCCCAGTTCTTCGTAGTCGGCAGCAGCAGCAGGCTTCACTCTGTTGACAGACTCGGTGAAGGAGCCGGCCGAAAGAGCAAAGTAGCCCACCACCGTGAAGAGCAAGATGGCGGCCACCACCACTCTAATGTTTCTGGTGTTCAACATGACGATAAAGAAAGAAGAAGAAAAACGATGGGATCGCGTTGAGATTGGTGCAGGTGGCCGCGGTGGGATCGGTGCGGTTTATGGAGGAACACCCAGATATGAGACTGGCCAAGGAAGGTGAATACGGAGCGAAAGGGGGAGGATGTCTCGAAATGTTCGGCTTGGGAGGGTCATCCAGGGATGAATGGGAGAAATCGGGCTTTTTTCCGTTGACAAGACCTCCATTTTTCGGAAAATGGCGGACCATTTGTGGATTTGTCTCCAGAGGTTTTTCCGTGGTGGCTTCTGGTGGTGGGCCCTGGGGGATCTGGCAGTTGCAGGCCCACTACGCGAGGCTGAGACGGAGGCGGCAAACCGGGAAAATCTGGCGCCGAAACCGAGGTTGGCAAAGCGATTCATGCCCAACATCGAGGGATCCGGGCTCCGGTGGCTGTTTTTCAGCTGAGTTGCTGTTTGAAACATTGAGCGAGTTGGGGCCATTCGCACTGGCTCCAGAGAATAACTTCGCAAAAAAAAGATAAGGCTCCAGAAACAATGGAAACGGCACAAGGGGTTGCATTTCGAGAGAAAATGGAACACTGTCCTTTAGTTGAAGGTGAACGAGATGATCATGTCGAAACGGCGCTGAATGTTCCCGAATTCTTTTTTTTTTTTGTTTTTGTTGGTTATTCTTTTCTTGTCTCTTGTCCTTTTATCGCCTCGTTGGTGTATTTTCCTTGCTCTTTTCTTCTCGTTGCCTGTTTTCTGCACAACGGCTAGTCTGCCTTTCTGAGCCGATTTCTCTGCACCGATCTTTTCATGAGCAACTTCTTTACTGACTCCACACCTTTAAGCATAAAGACAAGAATCAGATCAACTGCGTTTGCCGGAAAAGACGCCTGTAAATAATTTTCAACTTACGTCCTTACCCCATTGGTCATTTCCGTCTTGTTCGTCTCTTGATGTGTCTTGTCTGCTTCATCTGATCTGTCGCTATCTGATACTTCCATTTAGTGTTTCCCTCTTTCGTCTCAACCTGAATGCTTTGCAAACTCATTGTTCGTTTCTCGACTCGCAATCTCTTGGTATTTCATTCGTTTCTCTCCTCTAGATCCTTCCCCCTCCGACTTCTCTCCAAACCTCACCTATCTCGTTGTTCGGTCTAGCCGCAGCCGCCCCTTTTTGCAATCTAATTGAATTCAAAATTCAAAGGGAAAATCCCGTCAAGCGTGACCAGCTTTTCCCGCCATTTGCGGCGTCTAGACCTCGTTATTGTCCATTCTTTTAGTCTACATTGTTTGGTCGGAGTTTCCCCTCTTGCTCGCGTGCATCTCATTACCAATTTGCTCAATCGTTTTTCGTCCCATAACTACCAACAAGTTTTTTGCACAAACACAAAGCAACCTCACAATAGCTGTCTCGATCTGGCAGCTCGCTATACAAATCAGGAAGTCGGGTCGAACTTCCGTCTTTTTTTTTTTGGTCGGTTTTCTGTCACATTTCGTCACATTCCTGCTGCTCCACCTACCTCTGTGGCTGTTTTGTCCTGCATCCAGCAAGGGGCTACTGTGGTGAAATTTAACCTCATCGCTTGTGGTTATTTCGTTACCAGAAACAAAAACTTCAAGATCGCCAGGTCGAATTCTACCACACGATTTTATTTTCAAGTGCCGCCATATTTTTGCAGAACAAACACCAACAAATTCGCTGCAAAAACATCAAATCACCCTTTTATCGCTCAATCTGTACCTGGTTAGGTATTGATCTTTCCCTCTTGCAGTTACAGGTCCAAGTCTTCCCAACGAACCTATTATGCTGGCAAGCTTTCACTCCATCATTTTGAAAATACCTATACATCTTTAAGCTTTTGCAATGGCCAAAAGTCCGAGAAAGGGGGCCTCGGCCTCCGTGAAATCTGGCTACTCCCAGAAACTGAATCCAAAACTGTACAAGACCCCCAGGTACGGGGGCAAAGGAATGAAAAACCTCAGCGGTTACAACTTCCAACCACAACCAAACAGGCGCTTGAGCATTGCTGAGTCTGCCTCTTCGGAGTCCTCCGATGGTATCGCCGGTTTGTCCGGGAAGTATCCATCGCGATCTGACTCGGAATCTTCGCTTACTGCCATGTCTGAAGATGATGAATCTGTCGCCAGTAGAAAGGGCCTGGTCTTTTTCGAAAATCCTGACCGAGCTCCCACCAAAACGGTCGGTGGAAACCAGAGACTGCGCAAGTCTAAACCTCCCAAATCGGCTAGAAAGAAGGTTTCGAGAAAAGTTTACAAGGCGCAGACTTTCGAGATGTCCTCCGATGACGACGACAAAATCAACGAGGAAGACGATGATAGTGACAACGCCAACGACGATGACGATGAGAACGACGTGGCGGTCATGGACTATCTTGTTGATGACGATAACGAAGATGTCACTGGCTTAGAGGGAATATACTCTATGGTCGAAACAAGCGGGCGCCGTGATTCAGACTCAGATCTGAGCTCCGACTCACCTGACTCTGAAGATAACCAGAATGACTACTCTTCGTCTGACGACTCCGAAGTTGATTTTGTTCAGTTGCAGGCCGAGAGAAGAGCCAAATCCATGAAAACTCTTCGCGCCATCAAGGGATTACCCAAGCCACCGGCAGAAGCAGAAGTCAATAAGCAGCCCAAAAGAAGAAGAAGCTCAGTCTATCGCCGCCGCTCAGAGGTGGCTCTTCCTGAAGGAATCAACTTCAAGTTCGAATTTGATGATGCCACCTCGGGTGAAGCAATCAATGAAGACGATGAGGAAGGAATTGACTCTGTGGTCAAAACCAAGGCCGAAGAAGAAGATATCGGAGAGGAGGTTGCTGGCACCGACTACGACTTCAACTTCAACATCCAATACAGCGAACCAGTGATGGACGTTCCGAAGTTCAAGGATGATGAGTTCAATTCGGATGACGAGTATGATTTTGACGACAACGACTTGCTTGCAACCTTGCAGGCTGATAATGACCTTGACGAGTTCATCACCGGAGACCAGGCTCCGCCCAAACCACGCACAAGACAGAGCTCCATGAGTTCTGCGAATGACGACACTGAGGATCACTTTCTTCGGGAGGAGGAGAAGTACTTGGTTAATGAATTTGAGACCAATGGTTTCGATGACGATCACCTTGAAACCGCCAAAGTCATGAATTCGTTCAAGGACAACACCGACTCGCAGAAAAAGCAGGTTCTCCAGTATGCTAGTTCCAGTGATGATAGTCAATTTGGCAGTGATATTGAGGACGACACAAGACCTTCATTCGACGTTGAAGATGACAGTGACGAAATCGACTTCATCGACTTTGACACGCCATTTTCTGATAAAAGATCCAGCGAGGATGTGAAGCAGGAGAAAGCTCCCATTCAAAGTCCTCAAAAGTCGAAGAAGAAACGGCCACTTCCCAAATCTCACAAACGTAAGGGTCCACTTGATAGCGAAGAAGAAGATGACTCCTACTTGTGGAATTACTTTCTCAGCTCGGGTGCTGACTCGGAGAATGAGTCCGAAACTGAGGGATACGACCTTGAAGAGCAATTCTTGCTTGAGGAATTATTCCGTCAAGATTTGGAAGAGAAGAATTCGCTGAACAGTCAAATTGGCATCGTTGGCAACGAGGTCAAAAAGGAGTCGAGTCTTGAACCAGCAGAGAGCGATCACGAGTACGATTCGGGTGAATCTACTGATCTCGACTTGTCTCTCCCAACGTCCACAAACACAAACCAGGCCGGGTCGAAGGTCGCTAAAGAAGTTTTATCATCAAAAACTGCAGACTACCGTCCACCTGTTTTGGGAACCTGGGTGGCCGTTGATTGCAAGCCATTTGGCATCATCGACGGACTTTCGACTCGTACTTTGAACCAGCAGTCCAACGCCAAGAATCCTCGCTCGAATGGATGGCGCACGTTCAGTCTCAAGCCTGACTCTGAAGATTCTGCTATTGAGTTGGACGAGTTGCTCAACATTAGTGAGTTGGACAACGACGACGAGAATGACATCCGTATTTGGCGAGACTTCAACAACAACAAAAAGCATGTTCCGCTTGGTGCATTTCGCAACAAGCTTCACATTAACCAGTCGATGATCGTTCCCGAGCCCATGACGGGGTTCAGCACATCCAAGATGAACACCGACTTCAACTCGGGCGCTCACAAGAACCCTCCAACAGGGTCTGAGCACCGGGTGAAGAAGCCCACGCGCAAGCCGTCGGTTGCTCATGCTACAGGTAGCACTATCAAGGATGGAGCTATTCCATCCAAGCTGAAGAGAAGACGACAATCCAATGCCGATGCGGTATCGGAGGGATTTCGGCCCACTAAATCCGGCTTATTTAGTGAGAACGTACTTGCCGACGTGGAGGAGGTTTTGGGTGACGACAGAGATTTTATGGCATTAATCCAGGGGTTATAGGATTAGATTGATTTATGTTTGTTAGCAATTTTGAGGGTTGATACCGAATAAATTTAAATTTAGAAAGGGAGTAGTATAGTAGATGGAAGTAATCTCACCGGACTTTGTTACGGCCAGAGGACAAGTATTATTCCAGTGATTTCTCAGTCAGCTCTGGAATGGGAGTGAACTGGTGCGCAGAATCTGATTGTGAACTCAATATATTGCATTCAACTAAGATGAAATTGAATTGGATACATAGTACATTGTAAATTTCTTAACTCTACTCAAACTGATATTTTTGCTTTAAGTTTAGGTTTCGTTTCTGGCATCTGTATTTTGCAATCTTTACCCAAACCTGCTCTACTGGACCAAATTGATGCACCTAAAAACACCCTCTAAAAATCCAATACTTAAGCAGGAAGAAAACGAAAAAGTGCAAAAGTCAAGCCCAGAACCCACAAATACAACCACATAACGTCTACAAAGTAAATTTCTCTTCCACTATTTCCTCTCCCCACTCGTCCCCCCAATTGCCATTTCTGGTCCTGATCAACTAGTCAGCCAGCCTCGTCTCCTGCACACACCTAGGGACATTTGAAGGGACAGAACCAAAGAAAAAAAAAGACCAAACTACCCTTTTCTATTCCAGTCTCCAGACTGTAGAACTTTTAAATCGTAATGAGCGCCGAGCCCCGCCGCTCCTCCCGAGCCAATAAGGGAACCCACACTGGGCGAGACGTCATGGACGTGTACTACCAATACGAAGAGGAGCCCGACCAGAAAAAACGGAGAACCGACGGCGACTTCCAGCCAGACGCCCCCCAAACCAAGGACGAGACGCCCGACCTTGATCTTGATGACACAAACTTGACGCCCGACCGAGATCTGGAGGGCGACGTCAGATGCGACCCTTGTGGCACCACCCAGGCCAACTACAACGAAGAAACCGACCAAGGCGGAATGATGATTGAATGCGAGCGGTGTGCTACGTGGCAGCATTCCGCATGCATGGGATACAAGTCGAAGCGGGCCATTCCCGAGCACTACATGTGCAACCGGTGCCGCGTGCACGATAACGGTGCCAACACCGTTCCAACCAAGAGTGAAGCCATCCCCACGAGGAAACCCACGCCCAAAGTGGCCAAGGTGACCAAGGTGGACAAGACGCGGGCCAGCGTCACCAAGGCATTGACCAATGTGCTTGCCAAGGCGCACAGCAGTGTCGTTGATGCCGCCAATGCCGAGCAGTGGGCCAGTCAGATGGAAAAGGCAATACACGCGTGGTCGGGAACCACTGATAAGAAATATATAGACAAGAGTAGAAGCGTAATGGCGCTTGTCAAAAAAGCCGGGGTGTTCCTCCAGGTGGTGTCGGGAACCTTGAGCGTGGAAGACTTGGTGGTGCTTCCCCCAGAAGAAATCGATTCCGATTTGAAGAATTACGCAGAGAAGGTGCGCCAGGAGCTGATCCGGCGGTCTGTGTTGACGGTGGAAGATGAGCTGAGCCAGCGGATCCGTCGTACCCACAAAGGTGAGGAGGTGGTGGAGAGCACCGCCAACGAAGAGGACTTCAACGTCAACATGTCGGGACGCAACATTGACCACCGTGTTTTCCGTGAGGTGACGCCTACGCGAGAAACTGTTATTGCCAACGTGCTGACGGGGCCCAACTTGTACCAGATCTCCGATGACGACGACGACGAAAAGGAGAAGGATGAGAAGAATGACGAAGACCAAAAGGACGAGAATGAGGAAACTAGTGGCCAGAGCTCTCGTCACGACGACTCGGATGACGAGCTCGACTTCATTTTGGGGGCCAAGGATCCGAAGAAGTCAACTGAGGACAAGTCAGCCAAATCTCCTCCTCAGGCTCCAGCCAAGCTGATGCCGAAAATCCCTCCCACCATGTCGAACCGGTTCTGGTCGGGGGATATCGTGTTTCCTGATTTCGTTCAGTTCGCTGCTAGAGCGGTGTTTGTTGGCTGCACCAACTATCAGACACCCAAAGATGTTACCACGGCCAGTTTCCACAACCGAGCCATTCGGGTGTGCAAGGAGCTTTTGGAGAAGCCCCGCTATGCCATTGAGGGTCGCTTGGATAGAACAAGAGCCGATCCATACGTGGAAAAAATCACCTCCTCTCGAGACTTGTACGTGGTGAAGATCGAGTCCAGTGGAGAATCCAAGGACTTCGACAAATTGTTTGACTACTTGTACTCGCGAACCAAGGTCGGAGTGTTATCAGGAAAGGCCGCCTGTGTCAAGGACTCCTACCTCTACGCCTTTGACAACGATGTGCCTGCGTTCCTCAACTTGGGCCCAGTGTCTCGAGGATTGTATTGCGTATTTGTTGTCCGCAAGGACTACGTGCCCGTGGGCAAGAGCATATTGAAGAAAGCACTGCTGCCACCACAGCAGCAGGCTGCGCCCGCAAGCAACTTGGACTCTATTCTCTCCAAATTGGCTGGATCACTGGCGGTGAACCAGGAATATCATCAGCCAATGCCGGCTGCTCCTCCGCAAGACCACCAGCAAGCACCACCAGTGCTCCCGCTGGAGTTGACTCCCGACCAACTTCAGTACTTGTCTGAGTTGGTGAGCCAGAATCCGCATGTTCAGCAGAATCCACAAGCATTGATCAGTTTACTCCAGAACAACCAAATGCCCGGATACCACTGATAAATTTAACGACGGCAGTAGTACGAACTAGCCCTGTTCTACGCATGCAATGCCCCACCTCTGTTCTATAGTCTAATTAACGAGTTACGATCGCAACCTCGATCGCTCACTCAGTAGTGAATAGTTGATAATATAATCGGTATACAACCACTAACAATTTGTAGGTCCGCGCCAGTATCATTTTCCATAGTTAAGCCAAATCTTCTCGACCATGGCGTCGCTGACCCCAGACGACAGCTTGGTTTTTGCTGATGAATACAGGGGAGCTCCACGGTCAGGTCCCCGAAATCTACCGAATACCTCCAACTTTTCTCCCGATTCAAAGAGTGACGAGCCAACTCAACTTGACCAGAGCACAAGTCCAGTTTTCCGGGACCACAGCTTCAGTTTGTCGGACGATCACGAGCTTGCGCCATTGGCCTTTGGTGATCCACAGAGCACGGGCGAATCTGGAAGCCGCTCGGACGAAATGTCAATGGATATGGATGTCGATATGGGTGCAGATACTCAGCTCATACAATCGGCACATGAGAAGTCTGGACCGCTGAAACGGTTCCCAGATGATACGCAGGTCATTGGCTCTGGAGAAGGTTCCGATTCTAGACGTGAAAAGGGTACTAGTGCTCTAAATTTGCCAGTGATGGAAGAACATTCATCTGAGACAGAGAAGACTGTGGAGACGCAGCCATTGGCGAGTAACGGTGCCACTGACGAGACTCAGGTGATTGGAATAGCCGAACAGCACCCCAGAAACGACCCACATCCTCTAAATCTCGACACCCAGGTCATTGGAGAGACCACTACTCACGATATTGGTGGTGACGATGAACAAAACGGTGGAGCCCCAATCCAACTGAATGGAATCACTGAGAACTCGGACACTCAAGTCATACGATCAGCGCCACTACTTCCCGATACACAGGTAATTCCAGTGGCTTTACCACACCTCACTGACGAGACACAAGTGATTGCAAACCGACAACTGGAGGACATGGACAATATCGTTCCTGACCAGAATTCGTCGCCAAAAAAGTCGCCAACACTACTTTGGAGGGATACTCAGCCAATCACGCAGCTAGATGTACACCTTCCACCAGAGGATATCTCTCTAACTAAAGTGATATCTTCTCCTAATAAGGAGATGGAAACCACGCTCATATTCTCACCATCACATCCTGGCGACGAACCAACCACCCAAGTTCCCAACACGCAAGAAGAGACAATTTACGACAAACATGCATCGGTGGATCTCGGTCACAAGCCGGTCTTCTCCAGCGGGCAAAATGACGAGAAACTCCGCTCGGACCTTAGTATAATCAGCAACGACGACGACCTAAGGGTGGACGAGATCAACGTTCTCTATGAGGACAGTGTTTTCAGGCACAAGCGAAAGCGGATTCGGTTATCTTCTTCGCAAGAACTGGAGGAGAGCCAACTCTCTGAAAATCTGGAACAAGAAGATTTGGCCATGGAGGTGGAAAATGACGAAACTTTACATGACGAAATTCTTCATGACGAGACCTCTCATAAAGTTAACCATGACCAAAATGAGACAACGCAAGTTTCTGAAGACAAGGTGGGTCTGACTCCCGTCCGCAACGCAATCGTCACACAAAATTCACTGGGAAGATCGTCGCCCAAACCAGAAATCGATATTGACGAGCCCAAAGTGGCGCTCAAAACGGCCTGGAGCCAGTCTTCTTCTGAGTTGGAAGATGTCAGCCATGATGTCAACGATTTGGACCTCAATGCATTAACTGGAGCCAACATGGACGATTTTGACGAGGTATCAGACAACCAGATCTTTGTTCCCACAAAGAGAAGAAGGAACCAGATACCGGGTACTCAGTCACAGAACGAGAAACCTGACCTACGGGATCAGGATCCAATAGCCCTAAATGTTCAGTGCATAGTCAACCCCAATGCGGTTTGGGCATTTTCGCTGTTCAAGCATTATCCGGCTCGAGTTCTCGAATCTGGAGAAGTGACCTCGTTCATTGAGTTTGCAGATACAGCACAGATTGAAGTCAAAAACACCGACTTGTTTCTTTTGGACTTGAGACTCGGAGACACTGTACATATAATTCTGAGTTCTGGAGAGTACCTCGTCACAGGATTGACTGAGTACAACTCTGGATCCGAGTTCAAGTGCATGAGAGGCTACGACACAGCGTGGGTATCCAAGAAGGGCCGCAATAATGCGGTCCTTGGGAAAGAAATACAAGTTCCCATTTCCCAGTTGTTCATGGAAGTGGGCGAGTGGGCCAGTCACCAGCAGAAAAATCATATTTTCCATGATGACATTGATCTTGTTCAAGAGAATTTTGGTGTGGTCAGGAACATACTTCGTGCACTCAATTATGTCGACGAGGAGAAGCAGTCAGACGTGCAAGTGAGCCCCAAGAAGCTTACCAAGGACACGTCTGGCAAATCTCTCAAGTCGAATTTATTCGAAGGGATTGTTTTCTTTGTGACATCCATAGAGGGGGCCCGAAAGGAACAATTATCGGAAATGATAACTACAAACGGAGGAGTGCTAATTGATGAGGAAATCAAACAGTATACTACTCGAGAAACTCAAACGGACGGGGGCCTTCTCCTCTCGCTGAGTAACTTCAAGGAATTTCGGTTTGGAGCTCTCCTCTCGGATGGTTATTCCCGAAGCGCAAAATACCTCCAGGCATTGGCATTGGGCTGGCCCATTTTGTCCGAATGCTATGTTGAGCATACCATCCAAAATCCGGAGATATTGGATCATTGGCAGGTTTATCTTCTTCCAGCTGGACATCTGCTCTTTACCAACGGCGTCCGAAGCATGGATGTCTCGGATTTCCGAAACAATTGCATTAAGGAAGTCTCCATGAATGATCAACTTGAGAACAATGTACATTTGCTATCGCTGATTGACATTTTCGTTCTAAACAAAAAACAAGACTCGAAAACCCTCGACATGTGTGGATTCATATTCCACGCATTTGGAGCTAAATCCCTCAGTTTCTGCCTGTCTGTTTCGGAGATCAACAGTCGACTTCGAGGTAAAGTTCTAAAGAATGTTCTCATCTATGATAACGGGGCCAAAGAGTACTTGAGCTTTCATCAGAAAAAGACAGTGAGGAAATCTCAAAAGGCTAATTCAAAAGGCACAGTTGGCATTATTGACTGGGAGTGGGTAGTACAATGTGTTATTAGTGGCTACGTGTGGAATCCTCCATCAAGTATCTCGCTATAAGCGTATTATTAATATTAGTTCTATAAGACATTTCAATGCATTCATTAGTGGGCGCTGGAGAAAAGCTTCTTCATCATCATGGAAGCAGCAGCTTTAACCAAGGGAAGACCGTTATCATTCTTGACTGCGTCTCCGTTTTCTTCCAATCTTCTCAACAAGTACTCCTTGGTCTCCAATGGAGGACCCCATGGCACATACTTGATGACGTTGTCCACCTTCTCCTTCTGGATCAAATTGTGAGTGATAGAGTCAGCCATGCCCATCAATTGGCCCAAGCAAATGTTACTCTTGTTCTCGTTACCCTGGGACAATTCTCCCTTGTAGGTCTTCTCGGTAGCCAATTGCAATGATTCAGCATTGTGGGAAGCAACAACCAAGTGGCCGACGGTGGAAGTGTTGCCCTCGTTGGCCAACACAGACTCGATACAGTAGGTAATTCCCTGGTTGTAGTTTCTGTCGGTGTCTTCTTTGGTCTTGTGAATGATGGATGAACGGGCAGCCTCAGAGTGAATGTAGGCACCTCTCACCAACTTCAAGCCCAATCTGTAGTTGTTGGCCTTGGCCAATTCCTCTTCCAAAGCCAACAAATCGGCAGATCCAGACAAGTACATTTGCAAAGTTCCCACCACAGAAACTGGCGAGCCCACTGGGTTGAACTTCTTGTACAATCTTCTCTGCAATTCGTACACACCTTCCTGAAGGTCGTGCTTTTCGGCGTCAATGACACCCACAACGAATGGGGCCACTCTCTCTGGGTACTCCTGGGCCAATTTCTTGTTGGCCTCGAAAATGGTGTTGCAGATTGCGGAAGCCTTGGACACCAAGTCTTCGAACTCGCTCTTGTACTCATCCTTGTTGTAGTATTTCAAGACGGCTGCGGCGTTCTTGGCAAATCCAGTAGGCTTCAATGCAACGTATCCGGCTGGGATGGTGTTGATGTCCTTGCCGGATTCCTTGATCACCGACATGGTGTGAGGAATCAAAATCTCTTGGACAGAGCGCTGGGTCTCGGCCACAATGAAGTCAGGGTCAACGTTGTCGTTTCCCTCGCATGCCTCGATGGTCAACGAAATCATCATGTTGTTAATGCCTCTGGTGGTCAATCTTTGGCCAGTAGCCTTGACCTGGTCAATGGTCTCTCCTCCGCAGTAGATTTTGTATACGAGGGCCTTGATCACCGGGATTGGCACGTATGGGAATAGTTTGATGCAGAGGTTCAACACGGACTTGTTTGCCGTGGCCATTCCAATCACCATCATGGAGAAGAGCTCGCTGGTGGTGAAGTCCTTCAAGAACTTGGAGTCGAAAGCAGGAGCAGCGCCGGTTTGTGGCAAAAGTGGGGCACCGGCGCCAGCAGCATCGTGTGATTCTCCAGCAACCGAAGCAGCAGATGGCTTGGAGGGAGAAACATGGAAGTGTCTATATCTGGAAGCCACAGTAGTGGCTGCGGGAGTCAAGCATCTCAAGCTGGAGCCAACAGCGGGGCTGCAGCGGAGCCGGGAAAAGTGAGAAGAAAGCATGTGTGAAGAAGAAGCGGTGGTTACAAATTAGTCCGGGGAAAGTTGGGGCAGGGCCCTAGATTTATATGTCTAGGACCGGTCATACCATCAAACGGCGCAGATGGAAGTACTCTGCGATACGGGAAGTGACACCGACCGCCCGATGAGGATGGTATTAGCGAGCACGCCTGCGCAGAAAGTTTTAGCGACGGGCTGGTGAGGTAGTCATCAGCGAGCGAGGGTGCGGATGTACGGGTGTGGCACCCCAGGAAGTGCTAACGGCAGCGGGGACCGGCAAATGGTGGGAACGTGATCAGTCACGTGACCACACCTTCGCGGTGGGCTACCGGTGGGTGTGGGGCTTATCAGTCGCTATCAGCTAAGGGCAGGTGGAGTAGAAACTGGGGCACCGGCTGCGATGGGAATGGAGATGATAACAAAAAAAAATGATATTTTGCCTTGTCCCGTCGCACCTGGTGATCATTGTGTTCAGGAATTGCAATTCCGACATTCCTGGCTCTGAAGTCTTGACAAGGGAGTTGGGAATTGTGGCTTCATATGGCTAAAATGGTACGACAACCGTCAACGTGCGCCTCCTGTCAGACAAATGATAAGACATGGGCCCGTTTCTGCTGTCGATCCACTCCTTTCTGCTTGATCTGCATTATTCAGCGGAGTTTTCTTTTATGAATGCTGGAGAGGCATAGCCCTGTTACGAGCGTTGCACATGTAAACGAAAACCATCAGTGACAATCGCTTTAACCGTAACGGGTAATGGACGATTATGTCTCTGAACTCGCCGACACAATATCAATGGTTCGCTAAGAATAAAGGGGGGCCTGAATCTTGACAGCTTCATAATAATAACCTGCATTGCATGGTGCTATGCATTAGATATCCTGGAATGTTTCTCACCGGTGCAGTCTGGAGGGCATGGGTGATAACGGTGGCATGTGCCCTTGGTGACATATTATCCATATCTTGGCAACTGCCATGAGATATTCGTTGCGGTGGTGAGAGCTAATTGTGTTGCGGTCAGCAGGACGAATTCTATCAGAATTACGGACCCTTCATTAAACTCCTGTGCCGAAATTTTAATTTCAGGCGGAGAAATGACCACATTGTTTCCCACCACGACGATTCCCCAACTTCGACGTGCTGGTTAGGATATGCTGAATGCTTCTGCGGATCGGCCACGCTTATCAGGGTATCTGCAATTATTGAAAATGCATAGTACTTGCATTGAAAGGGCTCAACCACACATGATTTGAGTCTGTCGCTTGAAGAATGTTCTGTCTAACCTTTGGATAAGAGCGTTTGGAGTTTCCTCCGTATTGTCGCCGGATCTGCTTCCCGGGCTTACTGTCAGGGCCTTGTGTGGA
The DNA here is from genome assembly GCA_030674735.1 of Sungouiella pseudoflosculorum. Lineage (NCBI taxonomy): Eukaryota > Fungi > Ascomycota > Pichiomycetes > Serinales > Metschnikowiaceae > Sungouiella > Sungouiella pseudoflosculorum. The sequence goes on along the minus strand of JAKUAO010000016.1, from coordinate 142,964 downwards.
GGTGCTGTCCAGCTGCTCATAACTGCATTTACGAGTAGTCGTTTGACTTCGTTGAGGCTGGATTTTTGGCGCCGTGAATGCAGCGCAGGCATGTTTCATTCAAGGTTTAACTTTCACCAGTGACGACAGCCAGGTTGCTGGGTTATTGTAAGGAGGTTAATAATTGAAGCTGAAAAGAGTAACCGTGGACCTGAAGCCCAGGAAGAATGTTGGGGTCATTTGAAATGGCACCAATTACGAAAAACCGTTGTGGCGCCCAAAATCCACCGCCTTGAGAGTTTTGTCTTTAATGGCCGTTGCGACTATCACCATGTCACTTTCTACCCAAACCAGAAACCCACCCGAGAAATTAATTTCAGAACGCTCTAGCCGTTCTCGAACGTTCTGCCCCCTGTTCTCTTCAACAAGGGAAATGGTGCCAGAAATGGAAGTTTCACCTTGGATCCATTGTCTCAGTCGTCAACCCAGAAGTCACTTCACAATACCATTATGTTGGATCGCCTCGATGCAAACGTGGAGTCGGGGTCGCTGCAATGTCATGTAAGCTTGGCTAATCGCTGTACCACGAAGCGAGGTTTCTTCTTTGCAAACATTCATCATGTCTCATTCCTCCCATGTCACATTTTACAACCAGGTTGCAACGACATTCGCAGCCAATACTACTCTGCGCGTCTACTTGTCTACTCAATCCCCAAACGAGGTGAATCTGGATAATCTGGGAATGTACGGCATAAGCAGACGATCACACGTCACCGTAAACAACGCAGGGTGTCGCCTCGCTAAATTAGCCCCGACAACACTGGCGATCCAGCATGGGGAGGAGGTACCAGCCTCGTTGAGACATCACGTGTACTGTCACGTGTAACGTCACGTGCACCATCTCAGCTCTAAACTATGCATTTCTTTACTGGATTCCAAACCACTTCAGCCATGCTAGCGCTTAATCGTTTGGCAGTTAGGCGATCGCTTTTGCGGCTCCAGAGCTTCTCTACGGCACATGTGCTCTGTCAGAAAAAAACCGACTTTTTACCCCCACTGCATCCCCCAAAAGACACATCAAAGAGACGAATCTTGATCTTGAGTCCAGAAGAGACCAAGGACAAGATCATTTCCAAGTTTGTGGATGACCTTGGCCGTTCGGTTCGCAGAAAATCCATGCCCAAGCACATTTCCCAGCTTGTGGAGGGAAATGTTTACGATAAATCGTGGGACTCTGCGAAAGGTTCTGTGGAAGATAATATCAACCACTTCAAACCCAAGGGTCATTTGATCAGCTCGTTCCAGGCCCATTCCTTGATTGAATCATTGGTCCTGTCATTCAAAAAGGACCAGCTTCAAGCTTTTGTCCGCCAGCACGACATGCCTATGCCGAGAAAAACCAAACATCAGATTGCAGAGACGATTGTCAAGAAAATCTGGAAATACAAGGTTACGTTGAGACGGCGCAAGTTCAAGAAGGAACTCCTCAAGCGTGAGGGCCAAATCATCAGGGAGGAGACTCTCTCCCTATCGAAATTTGAGATCTTTTTGCTTCTTTCTCAGCAGGGGAAGTTGTGGAAGGATGTGAAAAGTTCGCTTTCCGAGGTGCAATTCGCCGAAAACAAGACCCAGATGGTGATGCGAGGCTCTGAGAGCCAGATTGAAAACGCCAGAATCTTGATGTCCACTCATGTGGACAACTGCTACAGGGAAGAAGTTGATCTCTCCTCTATCAAGAGGTTGTACGAGGAGAAGTTCGGTGAGTTTTCCGTGAAGGACGTGGGCAAGTTTACCGAAGTCTACTTCACCCATTTGGAAGGTGACAAGTATGAATTGGCCTCGTTAAATCCTAACCAGATCAAGCGAATCAGAAGACTATTCCTCTGGCATTTAGGATACAATCTCCACAAGAAAGAGCTGTTGCAACTTCCCTCCGCGGAGGATATTGCCGACTCGGCATTCTTGCCATACATCAATGATTACTCGCAGAGCTGGAAGGAAAGAGGAGGCCCCCACTACCATTTGAAGTCGGAATACATTCCCCCTGCCAGCAACTCGTTGAAAGACGAGCTCGAGCGGTTTTCTGAGGAGAAGTTGAGCCAATTGGAGAGCCAAGCGCTTGCCACGGGCCACGACTACAGTGAGGTGAACGACCGGGCCATGGCCAAGGAAACGTATGAGCTTTTGGAGAGCATTGGGCTCATGGAAGATGATGTGGTGGAAAAGGCTGAGAAACCCCAGCAAGAGACCCCAGAACAAAAGGCTACGGACAAGGATGCCCAGACAAAAGATGTCAGCGACACTGCTGCAGCCACTACTCCGGTCAGAAAAGACCTTGCCCTCAGCAAGCAAGTCCGAGATGCCATCTACAAAGAGTTGACCGACTTCCTGTACCGCAAGAGCTTGAAGGGAGTTTCCAACGACCAGCTTGAGGTTCCTGTCTTTACAGTCACATTAGGAACGGTTCTCTTTGGAAAGAATTCTCCAGGAGAGCATGTGGATCTGTCCGTCACTGTTGAGCTGCTCGAGTCTCGGCCCCGCATCTTCAACACCAATGTGTCTCTTGCATTCGACCACGCCCTTTCGTCAACGGTGACCAAACAGGAGCTCGGATCCCTCGACGAGGACCCACACGTGTACAGCTTGCAATTCAAGTTCACCCCATCTCCATTCGTGGAGGAGTTCACCGACAAGTCACAGCGTCGGTCGTTGGAACAGCAGATCCAGTACCCACCGGTGGAAATGTGGGTCCAGCTCAATGCGCAATCGGTGCCCGACCTTGAAACGTTGCAGGTGGTGACGGTGGAGGCCGAGAACAACTCGCTTGTTTGCTGTCCTCATTCTGCTTCTGACCTTAGAGTGGGATGCCAGATCACCGGCCGTTTGCTCCAGGATGAGGCGGCCGAGTACAAGGAATCGGAAGAAGCGGCCGAGTCTGCATCAGCCAGCCCCAGCATCGATCTCGACACGTTGTTGCTGTCGCCCACTTCCAAGTACGAACGGTTCCTGGGCCAACCGGGCATCGGAGAGTTTTTGGAGAAGTCCGAGTTGGATTTCAGCGGAAAGAAGCCGACGTCCATTGCGCCGTGGATCGTGCTCGACGTAGCCGGCAACAAGATCCGCTACGACTACGTCAACACCAGCTACCGCCGTGAGCTCACGTTGGAAACCGAAGGTGATGTGGCCGTCCAACTTGCTGTGGTTGATGGAGGCCTGTTGGGAGGCCGCCGGGTCGAGACCCGTTTCATTGGCGACTACAGTGCCGGCGTGGACCGCGGCAATTTCGAGCAGTTGCTCGACTACACCGAGGAGTTCCTTAATAAGTTATAATTTTGTACATAGTGGAGGTCCGGGAGTGATTGGTGGGGCGCATGGCCGCAGCTCCGCTACTTCTTGGCCTCCAAAGACTTGACGTGGGACTCCAAGTTCTCCACCGTCTCCTTCAAGCTGAACAAGTCGATCATGAGCGCATTGTTGGCCTTTGTGTATTGGTCCAACAAGTAGTAGTAGGAGGAAGCACCGGTCACGGAAACTCCGAGCAAAAAGCCCACGAATCCGCCACGGAAGGCACCAACCTTCTTAGGTGCGGCAGGAGCCACGGTGGAATATGCGCGGGCAGCAGAGCGGGAGGCAGCAGCCAATGGAGACATTTTGGTTGGTAGTAGGTAGTGGTTTTTTTCGACTTGATTTCCCCGGAGCATTTCGCGTACTTACCAGCAGGACCGGTGGGTTGGGGCTACGGTGGTGGGCGTGGGCAGCCTGGGGAGTTAAGGGCGTCTACGCAAGTTGGTTTTGGCAGCAGGGGTCAATTGGCCTCAGAAAGAAAAGTAGTACGTTTTTTTATTTGTTTTTTCATGGCGAATGGGCACTTTTTATATCTCACTGCTCGCACTTCGCATAGTATCAAGTGCACCATACAAATCGCACTAATCACCTTAGACTATCGCAGCCAAATCTCACAAGTATATCAATCGGGTGCAACGGATACACAAGGCAAAAAAAAAAAAAAAAACTATAAAGGGAGGGCTATTTTCCTTGTAATTTCAATCGATTTCCTGTTTTTCTGCCCTCGCAATTGCTCTCCTCGTAACCTTCGTCGGACCCTAGTCCTAGCCGTACTCCCATTCTGTACAGGCCACCCCACCTCTAATTGCTGACCATCACCACTTCTTCTGCTAGCCATGTTTGCCGCCAGAATCTGCCGTGGAAACTGGCCTCAGAGACGGTTGGGCCGTCCCGGTTTCTCCCGGGGGCTTTCCTCGTCTTTTCCGCTTCGTCAGGCGCCTCCAATCGCCAAAGCCACTCCCCCACCAAAACCAAAGTCTAAACGACTTCAGAAGCTAACTGTGGTGGCGGCGGTGTTCACGGCGGGCTATTTGGTAGACGAATACTACTACCTGTCGCTTTTGCAACGGTCGGTCCGTGCGCTGTATGTGATGATGTGGGTAGCCTACCAGTACAGTCGAAACATGTCGAGCTACGATTCCATCGAAGATCTCAACGAGTTGGCCGCAGAAAAGTTGTTCAACATGCTTCAGGAGAACAAGGGATTGTACATCAAGCAGGGCCAGGCTATAGCGAACCAGGGCCAGGTGTTTCCCGTGGCTTACCAGAAACGGTTTGTCAAGTTGTACGATTCGGGCCCAGTTGATTCGTGGCAGCTGATCGACCGGTTGCTTCGGCGGCACTTGGGACCCAACTACGAGCACGAGGTTTTCGAGTACATCGAGCACAATCCCGTGGCGCTGGCGCTGATTGCTCAGGTGCACCGGGCCAAACTCAAGAACTCAAACCAGGAAGTGGCAGTGAAAGTGCAACACCCCTACATTCAGCGCCAGATCGGAACAGATTTAGCAGTATACCGCTGGACTCTGGCCCTCTACTCGTGGACGTTTGACTTGCCTCTATCATTCTTCACCAAATACGTCTCGGAACAGATGGTGAAAGAGGTGGACTTTCGGATCGAGTCCGAGAATGCACGCAAGTTGGCTCAGTTTGTGGCAAACGACCCAAAGATGGCCAATATGAATGTCTATGTGCCCAAAAACTTCGACCAGTTTACCAGCCAGCAGGTGTTGGTGACCGAATGGATCGATGGGGTTTCTCTCACTGATAAGAGCAAACTCTTGGACGCAAATATTGATCTTACTAGAATGATGGACCAGTATATCACGGTTTTTGGACGGCAAATGTTCGAGTATGGCTTCGTTCATTCGGATCCTCACCCGGGAAATCTCTTGGCCAGAATGCACCACGGGAAGCAGCAATTGGTGATCTTGGACCACGGTCTCTACGTCACACTTCCTGATAAATTTAGAACTGAGTACGCTCAGATGTGGAAATCGCTTTTCGGCTACGATATCCGTGAGATGGAGAACCTTGCTCAAGAGTGGGGAATTGGCGAGACAGAATTGATGAGCACGCTTATCCAGCTTAGACCACCAAAAGATGTTAATTTTAGTGAGAAAACCGACTCGTTCGAGCTCATCAAATCGTTTTTGGGAGACGAGACCAAGTTCCCTCTCCAGCTCCTCTTTCTTCTGAGATCAATGCGTATGATTCAAACCTTGAACCAGAACATGGGCAGCCCGGTGAACAGAGTCAACATTCTCACCAAATGTGCTTTGGATCTGCTTTGGACCCAGTCGTTGAGCCAGCGCCGCTTAAGCGCTTGGGGCCTGATTTTACGAGTGAGGCTCGCCTTACTCTTCAGCGACGCAGTGTTCTGGTTCGTCAGGTTGCGCCAGATTTTATTTGGCGACCGATACGGCGGCAAGGGTGAGGGAATGGAAGATTACCTCGAGAAATACATGAGGGAAACCGCCAAAGGCATGGGCATCGAGATTGTGGAAGGAATGTGAGACCACTAAATCGGCAGAAACAAGATTTCCACGAAATGAACAAACCATCAGCAATTACGGCTAATGTCACAGAGTCTAGAACTTCTCAAAAAAAAAAAAAAAAAACCATAGTGATGGTTGTCTGACGTTGGCGATAGATACACCTTCCGAAACTCTGGAAGTATTTGATCACGTGACTTTGCAACTTCATCATCGAGTGGTTTTTCTGGAACACCACCCAGTTCGGGCTTGCAAAAAGTTTACCAAGTGACTTTTCCGCCCGAAACTCTCCTGTTTCTCTATTTTTGGGTTTTCGCTCCCTCATTTCCCACCACAGACCGCACCTGTTGATCCTGGGGCATCGGCCTGCACAGTACCCCCAGCTCATCTAAAATTTCAGACCCAGGAATCTACTTCTGATAATCTTGACAAAAACCATGGCTGAACCTATCCGATGTGCCTACAACTCGCAGGACTTGGAGCCATTTTATGTTGGAGCCACAACTGCTGCATTTTCCCGAGACGGCTCGCTTCTAGCTACCCCGGTCAATGAAGACGTTGTCATCACCAACTTGGATTCAAACTCCACATTGCATACGTTAGAAGGCGATGGCGAGGTGGTCACGGCGTTGGCCATGACCCCTGATGGATCCAAGTTGGCTGTTGTGTCGCAGAGTCAGCAGCTCCGTGTGTACGACGTTGAGTCCGGATCCATCACCAAGCTGTACAAGCTTTCTGCCCCAGTCTACATTGCTGTCGCCGACGAGACGTCGTCTCTTTTCGCATTTGGTGCTACCGATGGTGTGGTCAACGTGTGGGACGCCCAGGATGGCTACGTCACCCACTCGCTCAAGGGACACGGAACCACCATCTGTTCTCTCCAATTCTACGGTGAGCTCCACTCCTCCAACTGGATGCTAGCGCTGGGTGACACCATGGGCACCAGCAAGGTGTGGAACTTGGTCAAGCGGAAATGCATAGCCACTCATGTGGAGCACACGGGTGCCGTGAGAGGATTGGCATTCCTGGACGACGGAGAATACTTCATGACCGGAGGCAGAGATGAGGTCGTGGTCATCTACAACACACAGAACCTCCGCAAGGTGGTCAACACGTTTGCCGTGCGCCACCAGGTCGAGACTTGTGGTTTCATCATCGTTCAAGACACCAGGCTCTTCTACACTGCCGGATCCGGGTGCCAACTCAAACTCTGGGACATTGCATCGGGCCGCTTGCTTGGCGGATCCACCAAGCCGCTCGAAACACTGGAGGAGCTCATGGTCATTGACGTTGTCCGCACCGACGACGAGTCCAAGCTCTGGATGGTGCTCAGCGACCAAACTCTCCAGGAAATCTCCGTGGACGAGGCCGAGCTCCACGACAACATCATCGACATTCCTATTGTGCGGACTCTCGCTGGTAACCATGGTATTATTGCCGATATCCGTTACGCAGGCCCCAACTTGTCTCTTGTTGCCATGGCCACCAATGCTCCTGCGTTGAGAGTGGTGAACCCATTGGCCAAGTTCGACGTGCAGCTTTGCGAGGGCCACACCGATTTGCTTAATTGTTTGGATGTTTCCGAGGATGGATTGTGGATCTTGACCGGAGGCAAGGATAACGAAGCCCGGTTGTGGCAGTGGGACGAAGATAAGGAAACGTTTGTTTCGTATGCTCAGTTCGTGGGTCACGCTGGTGCCGTCACTGCTTGTGGATTGCCTCGTAACATCGACAGTCGCCCCAAGTTTGTGGTGACTGCTTCTGCTGATTTGACCGTCAAAAAGTGGCGGGTTCCTGCTAACAGTGGTGAGATCGTCAAATCGAGTGATTACACTAGAAGAGCTCACGACAAAGAAATCAATGCATTGGCTGTTGCACCCAGTGATGGACTTTTCGCAACTGCCTCATTCGACAAACTCGCCAAGGTGTGGGATTTGGATTCGGGTGAGACCGTGGGAGTTCTCCGTGGCCACAAGCGTGGATTGTGGGATATCAGTTTCTGTCAATACGACAAGTTGATTGCCACCAGTTCCGGAGACAAAACAGCCAAGATTTGGCAATTGAGCGATTACACATGTACCAAGACATTGGAAGGTCACACCAACGCTGTGCAACGGTGTCGGTTTTTCAATAAAAACAAGCAATTGGTTACTTCAGGTGCTGATGGTCTTGTTAAGGTTTGGGATATCAAGGAGAGTGAATGTGTGGCCACCTTAGACAACCACAGCAACAGAATCTGGGCCCTTGACGTTAAAGAAGACGGACTTTCTATGGTGACTGCTGATGCCGATGGCCACCTCAGTTTCTGGACCGATAATACTGACCAGTTACTCTTGGAAAAACAGGAAAAGGACAAGCAGAAGGTGGAGCAGGAGCAATCATTGACCAACTACATCAACAACAACGACTGGAGCAACGCTTTCTTGTTGGCACTTCATCTCGAGCATCTGATGAGAGTTTACAATGTTGTCAAGGCGCTGATTGCAGCCAACCGCAACCCAGAACTGGCTGTTGGTGACGAGACTCTTGAAGCTACTATTCGCAGCTTAGACGACACACAAATGGCGTCGCTCATGCGCCGGGTCAGAGACTGGAACATTAACTTTAAACATTTCGAAATCGCCCAGAAGGTGTTGTCAGTTGTGCTTGATAAGTTGAACTTGGAGACTCCAGAGGTCCGCAAGGTTGTGGAGGCCCTTATTCCATACAATGAAAGACACTCTCAGCGGTTGGACGATTTGATTGAAGAATCTTACATGCTAGACTACACAGTGCAAGAGATGGAGAGGGCCTAATGTGCTGGCAACAAAGACAAATAAAAAAAAAAAAAGAAAAAGAATAGATTCTGGACAATGCAGGGCCACGGCAGTTGGAACCGGGCCATTTAGTTTCAAGGGACTATGCCTTGAACGTAAAGCTAAATGTGTGAGGGTGACACGATTGGAATTGTGTTTGTGCGGTTAGGTTCGGAATTTAGAAATGGGAACCAAGATCCAGAAGCCAATCACCAGACACTTTGTGACAGCAATCAAATTTGCAACTGATGCACGATGCACATTCGCTTTTGACGATTGCAGATGATCGACGCAAGTGATGAGTGGTACCCGACTTGTACGACTTTGAAGCATAGGAGATGGCTAAGCATAATTATGTCACTGGTTGAGCGTAGGAACTCTAATAGCATGTATAGTGGAATTGCATATTGCGGCCAAGCTAGGAAATCATCTTTTTTCGTCCGATTTATGGGGCGGACGATCTGCATGGGTGCGTAAGCTGCAGAAGCAAACCAGATACCCTCCATGTAGGTACGTTATCCAGATTTGACTCCCACTGCAACCAGCATGAAAATCGGCGATAGGAAATATCATGTACCTGACAGAATCAGACTCGGCTCCACTCTTAGCGATTTTTCTGCGAGAAGTGATCAATTTGAACTTTACGCTCGTTGCGTCTGTTGGGGTAGGTTGCACCCTGCAACACCCGAAAGTACATCGGAATTGACAAGCGGTTTTTTATTGCCGACATGCATTAATAAGGATTATCTTCGTGATGGGTACCAATACGAGGAAAAGAAGAACATAGAATGAGGAGTTCATCTATCATGACGATCGCCGGTGTGATGTAATGGTAGATGCTTTGAGTGGATATGCTAAAGGCAGTATTTTAAGCCCCTCCCATCTGCATAAACTGCTCATGCGGCCATCTTGCGCTGATATGGGCTCACAACCGGCCCGCAGCATTGTGAAATCGTCTTTGTTTGGTACACGTTTACGGCTGGAAGTGAAATTACTAATGGGCGAGATTTACCTATTCATGACTAAAACTCGTCTCAGGTGATATATTAGTTACAAAAGTGTCGCCAGCGACACTAGGCATTAATGCATGGAGAACCCGAGAAAGGAAAATTAACGACGATTAGCGTTCAATTTCACGTCCCATCATGTCTGGCATCCAGGGGCGCGGGGAGGGTGAAACAGACTTCGTTTAAAGTAGATCATGAACCGACGATCTGTGGGAAGAAGGTTTGTTGTTGTTCTCAGTGTCCAGGTCGCGAGATTTTGAATTAGTAGGTAGCACCTCATATCCAAGACAGAGTTTTTTCAGGCGTTCGCAGTTGAAGCAATGCGGCTTTCTCTCGTCGCATTTGATCCGGCGCTTGCGACAGGTGAGACACCCCGTACGCGTTCTTCTTTTGATGATGCGACGCTTGTTAATTAACGCATAATTCTGCTCAGCCACCAGATGGGCAGGCTGTTCCTGCCCTGTAGGTGCCAACGAATTCGGGCCCACCATGACCTGGCCGTAGTGGGGGGGAAGTGGCACGCTGTATGGCTGTAGAATTGTTTTGGCCAAAGGTGGAAATCCGTAGGTGACTGGGGCTATTGGAACTGCCGAACCGCCGCTGGATGAGGGAGTAGGTTGGGGCGGTAATTGTTGGGGATATGGAGCAAATGATTGGGCGTACACGATTTGGCCCACTGGGGTCTGGTAGGCGGCAATGGGGCCAGTGCATGTAAACCGACGGGTAGTGCTTTCTTGCAGAAACAGATTCAGGCGGTCCGACACATGGTAAGATGAAGGTGGAGCGGCGACTGACGCCAGGGCGATCGCAGGCGACAGATCGGACGGGGCCACCACCCCTGACAGGGCCATGCGCAGAATCGACTCCAACAGCAGCAGCACCAGTACGCGCTTATCAGCGCTATAATGATGCGGTGGCACCTGTGTGCCGTTGCGGGGGCTGAAGTAGTCACCATGTGGCACTGACACATTGTTGGGGTGGTATAATGCGCCATTGTTGGTGGTGATGGTGGGGCCAGACACATGGCCAGTAGCAGCACCGCCTTGCGGCGGCTGCGGCAGCACAATCACCGTTTGTGGCGACACACTAGACACGGGCACTAGCCCCGATGCTGGCGGTGTGAGTCGGCCAACCGAATGATTGCCGTGGAGCGACATCAATGGCGCCGTCCGGCCCGATGTGGTAATGCTGGAAGCCAGGCCATGTCGTTGACGGGGTGACATTGGGACCGGAGCACCATGCGAGTGCAGGGTCATGTACGCTTCCAGATGACGCGGAGTGGTGTCGGAGTGTCTGGTTGGCGGCATCGCCGGCCTTTGGCCAAACGTGAGGTGGGCGCCGACCATAAGTTCGGACACTGAGGGAAGCTGCGGCATCAACAATGTGGGAGTGGGAAATGGAGGGATGGATTTGTGATTTCACAATTAGAAATTTTTGGAGGGGGGGGAATGAAGGGTGGCTAGTGTTTGTGTAGCACCAGAGGCATCACCGGAGTATGGGAACAGTTGGAAAAGTTGTGAGTGTGGGACCGGAGTTGACCGAAGTGGGACGAGATAGCAAAGTTGGCGCCACAAGCAAGATTAAAGAACAAAAGGAACCAGTCCAGAAAAGAAGTAAAAGTCCTTGGAGATGGCAGCGGCGGCGGGTAGGAGTTTTATATTATAGAAAACGGAGAAGATCCACCAGGGGATCAGACAGGACATGCAATCTTGTCTAACGAGGTTGATTTGGCTACCACCGACGGGTATATGCAGTCCGTGCAGCGGCGGTGCATGGCATTTGCAGCAGTGGCTGGTTACATAGACAGTTCGAATGTCGCACGCCACTCTTGGCCTCCCCCGGAGTTGCTTTGCAATTGCAGTTTCCATACACATTGAAACCCCATGCCCGAGGGGATGTGGCACATTCAGGTGCATTCGAGGGTAAATTCGCTAGCCAATCTACGCGGGGCCATGCCGCAAGTGGATTTAGGCGGTGTCCACCTGCGTGCGCCAGGCGGAAATTCACTAATCCCATCGAGTGGCACCCCTTTTTCGTCTTGCCAAGGGTATCCGGACATGTCTGTGAGTGAATCCTAGGTGCGTTGGAGATCTCGACCAACACCCACAGGGCAATCTTTACGATTCCACTCTTAAACAAGCTGAGAGGGGGTCAATGGGGGCTTTTCAAAGGTAAGTGGTATTTTTATTGATGTTTTTTTTCTTCTAATTTTATTTTTTCTTTTCTTTTTTTTTTTTTGTTCGGCTTTTTTGTTTGACTTTCTTTGTGCCAGGTTGCAGGCGTGGCCGGAATATCACTGGCCTTCCATCCTAAAACCCGGAATAATCAGGATGCGTCTGCGGGATATGCCAAACTCACAAAACTGGTGCCAAAGCCGCATCTTCACTCCTCGTCGAAGGATGATCAGTGAGGGTGACACATTGGATCCCAAGCGAGAATTTGGGTGGGTGGTCTTAAGCCTCTGTGCATGGGGTGAACACATGAGCCGCATGTACGATGGTCAGTAGTCACACAGTATCCCGCTTCAATAATCCTTCGGTGATGCTCATATATGCACCCGCGCTGCGGATCGTTATGCGTGCTGTGCTTATCCACCATGGGGGGGTCCTCGGCCCTTGCGACATGACCTCCTTGACAGATTGTACGCGAATTTGGGCCCGCCAGGTGCCCCGATACATACGATTTGCTCGTCGGGGCCCATGTCGAAACTGTGTCGGACTCGCCGCATCCGTCACAACCACTGCTGCGATCACCACAAAAAAAAAAAAAAAACGTCCCATTGTTGCTCGCCAATCACCCGACCGCCACGTAGCATGTGCCTCGGCTATATGACGGCGCAGATCTTAAAGAAGTAAGTTTAAGAGAGCATTTGGGCCAGCAGAAAATAGAAAATGCGGACGCATAATCTTAGTTTGCGGTGGGCGATCTGCAAATTATCGATGGTGATTGCGTGGCATTATCGTTTTAGACGAGTATTCCGCCCCAGGAGAAGTGCAGTTCCAGGATCTGATTCTCAGTAGATCTGTTCCCACAATCGGGAACCTTGGTTCGTGCAGTTTGCGTCTAAGCTTTGGTTGTGGGACCCCCCATCCACCTCACCCACACTTGGCAACTAACGGTCGCTCGCCTGGACCGGTTATGTTTGTGGCCACCGCTCGTTCTAAGTGAGCCCCGCTGCATGATTTCCTCTCACATGTAGTCTGCTTCCTCCGCACCACCGCCAGTAACCGAGCGAGTTCCAGGCGAAGAATATTTTAACTCCTGGGTGACCTGCAGGACGCACGGGGCTGCCAACTGCGAGATTGGATTGGTGACCCCAGGGCGGTACCGTGCTTCGAGGATCTCTCTGGTCCGACTATCTAACCTAATTACGAAATGCAATTTCGTTGATGGTGAAACGGCCCGCTGGCGCCGTGTGCGGCCCGCAATGGACGTAGCCGCCATTCCACCTGCTTGCGGCCACTGCATTGCCCTGACGGAATCGGTCCGGATCCGTCAAACCGCCCCAGTGGGACCCGCGAATATGGGTCACACCAAATTTGGTCACACCGCATGCTACAACCTTCACCCTGACCACCAAAAAAAAAAAAATATAAAGGTTGGTGGCACCCTCCAGGCTGCAACCGTTCTAACCTTCGGAGGCCCTTCCGGAGTCAAAAATAATCGTGCCTCGTGGGCCAAACCGTTTGCCAGCCATAGACGCATCTGAAGGCCAGGGAATTCAACCGCGGTTATGGTGCGCTGGAAGGGGCCGAATCACTAACAATACAAACCCTTGCCAAGGCCTCGTAACCATGTGGAGGAGACTCAAGCTAGTTGTCCGCGCAACTCACCTATTGTGTCTGGTACGTGCATACGCACTGTAGGTTTAACCGAAGACGATGTGCCCAACGTGAATGTGCCATTCACATCACTTGACAAAGCGATGGTCCCGCGACATTTCTGACAACGCCCCAACCTTAGTTGTCCCCCGCCACCTGCCATGCGAGGTAGCCCCACGGGCACCCAAGCAATTTCAAAACAGTATGTCGAGCAACAAGTCCCCATTGGTGTGCGACTGCTAATTGCGCTTGCAGGCTAACGCACGACCGTCAGGTGGAATCCTTCTTGGTGGCTTCTGCACAAGCTAAGCAGATTCTGACATTGGAATTTTGGGTAATATTTTCATTGCATAGTGGGATCCCGCATAAGTGGGTTTGCACCGTACAGATATTTTGTGAGATCCCAGCTTCTGTTCCTCGGTTCATGTTCTCCAATGTGGGGGGTACCTATCACACATCGCTAAGATCATGACCCCGTCAATTGATTGCTGGCGTCAACCGACTGTATCGCACCGCATCACATGCGGCCGCCACCAGCGGGTCAAAGTGAAGGGCCCACCCGCTTGGGGCATGGGTTGCGTGTCCTCACGTGCAACGTCACGTGGTTGCGTTTGGATGACACCCGGTCCCATGGCAATAGTCACAGTGATCGGCGCTGTCATGCACTATCGCGACGATCGGGGTTTATTCTTGTGTGGAGATACGTAGAGACTCTTGGGGGCTGGCAGGTGCGTCGCTGTGCATGAGGCGACAGGAGATATCGCTTGCACCACCACACACCGAGATTCAAGATGGAATTTCAATGCAGGTGACATTTTTTCTCTCGATAACCAGATTTGGCCGGCGAGCTTCTGCAGGAACGACAACCAACTAAGCCGTCAGGCCCACACCTCCCGCCACTGAGGTTTTTTTTTTTCTCGCCTGAGTTTGCTTTTTTGCACTGTGGCTTGATTAGGAATCTCAATCCTTGTTTGTGCCCCGCACGCCCAGGGTCTACTAGTGCTTGTCATTACACCATCTAATTAAAAAAAAACCGTCTGCTACTACTTCTTTCTGCAGCGTTCTCTTGTCCTCGTTTTCACATGACTGCGTTCATCGTCCTCGCCAACAAGGTCTCCATCAGTTTCTTGAACTACTGACATCGCCAAAACTCGTTCAGCTTGCCCTGACTTTTGATAACCGACAACGAAACAACCCAGACCCCAGATCAGCCCCCTAGGCGTCTGGCCAGCTGTAAATTTTTGCAGCACTAGTACGAGACCTTTGACTTTGCGAACATCCGCCAACTTTGCCGTTTTTGGCTGCGGATAACGACGAACTTTGCTCACCAAATGGTGGCTTCCAACGTATCCATGATTGCTACGGGCGCTTCCGCCCCCTTTAACCACGCCGCCGCATATTTGGGATCCAGCGACATAGACTCGACCTTGACTCTTTGCGTGCGTGCGTCCAGCGACATACAGCCGGCGTTGGCCAAGATGTCGAGAGTTTGCCTCAAGGAGCTCCACTTGATCGTAGAAGAGGAGGCTCAAGACCAGCCGGTCCCCAAACTCGACCACTCCATCGCTAAGCCCGAGTGTGACCACAATGAGCACGTTCTTGACCGTGACGAGGAGTTGATGCGCATCTACCAGCTCCTCAAGCAGTGCAAGTTGCTGGGGCACCGCTTGGAGTCATTTGCGGTGACATACCACGCCCACAACTCCGACGACTCCCACAACTCCATCCGCGTGATGGCCCTCGTGGGTCTTTTGAACCAGCTTGACTGGGACTTGTGCAAGCACGTAGTGCTCAACTTGCACATCAACTATCTCCACGGCGACCCTCGGTTGGAGTTGCTAGAGGAGTTGCCAGTGACAATTCACTTGAACGGAGAGACAACCTGCGCTCACGAGGCAGCAATGGACGATGCCCAGTTGCACATGTTGTCTCAGACGTACGCCTATTTGGAAGGTGCAATCTGAGCAGTTCGAGCTTGACCTGTTCCTCTTGAGTTTCCCGAGTTGAATGGCAAAGAGCAAGTGATGTTCGAATTCTCGCTTGTGTTGGAACTGTGACAATTGTACCGAGTTTACTCCACTGATTCTGAGAAATCAGTAAATCAGTGGTGGAGACGATTAACTATAGGGCTACCTCGGTCCCTTCTTACATTTGGGCTTTTTGACAATGACCAACGTCATACCAAAGCAAGCCCGATAGAAAATCACTTAAGACGGAATTTGCTAGTCTTTCTTAGTAATATAAATTATGGTTTTTCTTCATGATTGTGTTTCTCACTGTTTGTAGTACGTGTATACTAGCTTGCGAAAACAAACAAAACATCATCTTTCTACTCCAATGGACAAAGATTATCTTGAAAAGGGTAAGTAAACGCGAGGCTTAAACCGCCCAGAATAGCTTTCAATCTATAGAAATCACATACTAACAACAGATTTCGATCCGTCGTCCTTGAAAGTTGCTCAATTGAGAGGAATCTTATTTGAGCAAAATGTGGAGTTCCCTTCCAACGCTAAAAAGAAGGAACTCTTGCAAATTTTTGCGGCTAAAATCGGCCCAAAGCAAAAACCAAAGTCGGTGGCTTCTGATGACGTGATTGTCTTGGATGACTCGGACATTCAGAGCCCAAAACCTTCAGAGAAAACAAAGAAATCGTCCATCGCCACGCCTTCCAAGGCTGCACCAAGCTCGGCCGTGTCCTCTGCCACCAAAAGCAGCTCAAGAAAGAGAAAGGCGATCCACAGTACCCCAGAGATCAAGTTTTCCGACTCTCCATCGAAGGGAAATGTCTTTGAGGTGGAATCCGATTCGGAATCAGACATTCTCTCTCCCAAGAAAAAGCCTAAGCACAGCGCCACGTCCACGCCACTGAAATTGGGCAAGTCGCCACAAGCAACGGTCACCACTCCGCTTCCGGACAAGATTGCAAAGGTGAAAACTCCAAAGTCAAAGACTCCAAAGTCGGAAACCAAGGCCAAAGCCGAGGAGGAGAGTTCAGAGTCTTCAGCTATTCCCTCGTCTCCTAGTGTTACTACTCAAGTTTCGCCCGAAGTAGCAAACCAATCTTTGCCTGCTGAGTTAAGCGATCTTCCGGCAGAAGAGCCAGAAGCAGCGGATGCCTCTAAGTCCTGGCAAAACTCGTTTCAGACCGCATCTAGCGTGGCTGACCATTCCGAAGACACCGCCCAGAGCTTCGATTCGGCACTCAAGAAGTTGAGAAAAGACGACGATCATCTGAAGAGTGAGGTGCATGACGCCGACTTGGCTCGTCTTCTCGGCTTGGATGTTGGCTGTGTTAAGCCTAAGTTGAAGGCCAGAAGAGTTGTCAGTCCTCGGAACCCAATTATCATCCCAAAGAAACGGTTGGAGTATAAGGAGGAGTTGAGCGAGGAGGAATTCGAGAGCGAAGAAGATAAGGTGTCGGAGAAAGAAGAAGAAAGTGAAGAAGACGGGGAAGAAAACGAAGACGAAAGCGACGCTGAAGACGATGCAGATGGCGTTGATCTCCATGAGATTAGCGTTGCTGAAGCCAAAGCCGACCCTTCCACAAGTCCAAGACCCAAGTCTAGAGGTTCCATTGGTAAATCTCTTCTCTGGGCCATCCTTCACTTGCTCGCTTGGTCGCTTTTGGCTGGCACCACATTGTTTGCATACTGGTACCGGGAACAAACGTTCTTGGTGGGATACTGTGGCCAGGAAATTAACAAAACTACCATCCCCAAAACCCCGGATACTCCCGATTTTCTCGTAAGTGCCGGGGCCTACTTGGACCAAAACTTCAAGCCACAGTGTGTGGAGTGTCCTCAGCATGCCCGGTGTTTTCCAAACTTGGAGATCGGGTGCTACGATGATTTTGTTGAATTTACGCCATGGTACTTCAACTACATGCCAATCGTTGATCCCCACTTGAAGAAGTGTGTTTCTGACACCAAGAGGGCAGAAAAGATCGAGATCATGATCGATGTTGCTCTTGATCTTTTGCGAGCCAGAAATGCCAACAAGAACTGCGGAAGACTCCCGGAGGAAGATGTTGAAGCGGGCATTTCTGTGGCAGATTTGCATGACCTATTGTTGGCTATGAAAGCTCCCTACATCACCACAGAAGAGTTTGAAGAGTTGTGGAAGCGCTCGGTGGTGGAGTTGGAAAAGGAGCCCGAGATAATTGTAAGGCAAGTTACCGTTGATTTCCATTCGCATCCTGTTCCATTACTAACACCTCAGGTCAGATTCTCTGCTCATAACGTTCATTCCCCAGTTGACACTAACGACACTGTTGCAGAGGAGAACTCAACGTACAAAGTTCTTCGATCAACGTCCTTATCGCACATTAGCTTGAAGTGCCAATTATCAAACACCATGGTGTCGGTGGTGATGAAGTTCCAGCGGGTTTTGGCGGTTTTCGTAGTGGTGGCTGTCGCAGGTCTCGCTGTTCGCTGGAAGTACAATCAGCTTAAGTTGTATCAGCGCCAGGTGGATACCCTCTATAAGGAAGTGTTGAGCAAACTTCAAAGACAAGCACGACTCTCCAAGGAGTCCACTGAGCTCCCAGCCTACATTGGATCTATCCAGCTTCGTGACCTCATTCTCAGCGACGAGAAAAATTTGGCCTTCAAAATGAGGTTGTGGGAGGGTGTCAGTCGCAAGGTGGACCGCAACACCAACGTCAAGCATCAGTTGCTCGAGATCCACGGCGAAGTCATGAAGGTGTGGCAGTGGATTTCTCAGATCGAGTAGTCTCATGCTTTCATCCATTATATATAATTCTACACAGCAACTTTGCTCACGGACTCGGCCATCTCAGTCAACTCGTCGTCACTTTCCTCGGCCAATCCCTTCTCGAAGATCTCACGGCCGGTCATCTTGCCATTGTGCATTTTCTCAAACCGTTCCTTGTCCTTCAAGTCCACCTTCATCTCCTCGCGGAACTTGTCTCTCCATTCAGCATAAGATTCCTTGGTGACTTTGGTTCCGTGGAATTTCTTCTGTTCTTCCTTTTCGCGAGCCAAGAGCTGCTTGTCGTATTCTGCCTGAGCAGCATCCAACTTTTGTTGGAACAACAACTCGGCCTCATCCTTTAGCAAAGCAGCCAATGCAAAAATCGATGGAATGCCAAGGTTGAGCTCGGCTTCTTCGCCCAACTTCTCTAGCAAGTGCACCACATCGCGCTTTTCGAACTCAATCTGCTCGGATAAACTGACAAACTTCTCGGCTCTGTCGTCGTCGTCGTCATCCAGATCTTCTTCGAGTTCTTCTTCCTCTATTTCCGTCTGGATATCTAGCAATGGCACTTCCTCTGGATAATTTGGTGGATATCTGACATCGAGATATGCTGTGTGCTTGCGGTCTGCCGGAGTGTCTAGGGCAATGCTGATAGTGAAATGAGTGGGCGAAATCAAGTCTAGCTCATCGGGATAAATCGACTGAAGCACCTCGATCTCTTGTTGCTGTTCTTCTGCCGGATCCATGGTTTGGTGGGTTTAGATGAAGAAGTTGACGTTGGTGTGCATAGGTGCAATGGGTCGTGTGGGGAACATCGGCGTGGGTGGTTGCAAAGAGGGACGCTAATTTTGAAATGGTGATGGGACAAGTTTGTTGGAGGCGACTTGAAGCATGTGTCAATTATGCGTGTGAAGTTTCCATGCTTGGTGGTGCTGTCAATGAACATGCACTGCTAAACCCTTCGTGCATGAACGCCAGGGGTAACTGCCATATTCACGATTTAGAATGTGAAATTGCAATAATCTGGCTCAAAATTGTAGTGAAACCGGCATCTTTACCACGCTTTGGTCCACGTTGCTGCAGTCAGCGGCAGCTGGAAAATGTGCGTGCTGTTGCTAAGGGGGGAGGGTGAAAATCCTCCTGATAAGCCTCTGCAAAGTTGCTTATCGCAACAAATTGTGGATGTTGGTGAGATTCCAAGAGAGAGGTACGACCATGAAAGCCATATTTTCTTATATATACCAGCAAATAAATAAACTACCAGAGGATAAATTGCTATGATGCCTAAACGGGCAAATTGGAAGTATGCACAGACCCTGCGGCCAGCGGTAGTGTCGTACCGTAAATGTGAGTCGCGTGTATGTGACCGGCGATCTCATCCTCACTTTGGCCTAACATCACCCTTCCATTGCAGGGACAGCGTCTCATATTTGCACACCTTTTGTCGGCGCAGAACCCTGTCACTGCCCGCACCTTCACGCACCTCATTGTTCCTTGCATTCACCTATAGATGAGTCGGCTCGGCCTTTGTCCGCCCACCACCAAAATCGCAGACTATGCCTACCCTGAATCCCATCCCCTCAGACTCAACAACCACCCTATAAGCAGTCGAAGCTCATACCTGAGCGAAGAATACGACTCCTTCACAGACAATCAATACGAGGATGACTCTTTCCATGCATATTCCAGAGACGAAATCAACAGACGAGCGGTGGCACTTTTCGATTTCCAACCTGAAAATGATAACGAGGTGGCGCTTCGGGAAGGCCAGGTAATCTGGATATCCTACCGGCATGGTCAGGGTTGGCTTGTAGCCGAGGACCCAGATACGGGAGAAAATGGACTTGTCCCTGAAGAGTACGTGGAAATATTCTATACTGACGACTCAGACGATGTTCCCAAGCCATTCATGCCAACTATCTTGCAGGAGCTCCAGCAGCATGAAGGCGATAGCGAATGGGAAGACACAGATGATGATGGTGAGACAGACCCCACCACGGAAAATGCTACGACAGACCAGCTTAACGCACAGATGCAGAAGATTAAGCTTGACAAGCAAGAGTAAGACGGCCCGCAATAGTGAGAGAAATGGGGGAGAAATGGGGGAGAAACTGACATTGACCATACCTTCTAATTAAAGATATGGATTAAACTTGAGAGCAAAGCTCTTGAGTTGTGGATGAACCTGGAGAGCGAGAATGGCACATTAACCCTAGGGTACTTGAACTCGGGCCAGACTTTGAGACCAAGGATTCATGCTGGATTGTCTGGCTGAGTTCGAATCAGAACACGAAAGACAGACACAAGGCGAGGTTGAGCTACTGGAGTCATCATTATGAACAATTCCACCACACTCAATCTCTGGCACCACCTTTGGAAGCATAGCCACAAAGCGCAGCTATCATCAATGCAAAGGCTTGAAATAGAGCTTGCAGAGTTTTTTTCCCCGAACGCAGTGCCTGAAAATCTGTTCCCAGAGCTTCTTCCACATCTACAGGTTCCTAAACTCGTTTTCAGTTCCACCACCACACCCTCCTATTTTTGCCGCAAAAAAGAACCCCAGCCGTCACAGCGGCATCACCCACGGATAAATATACGGAACAATCAAATCACACCTAGAAACAGTACATCCAGCTCCAGTCCCCATCAGGTTATGGTCTTCACCAAACACCACCTGCAGTCCGTGATCTCTAGCTACTACTTCCAACAATAAATGCCATCGGAGCTGTCATCGTCCGAGGACGATGCGGCGAGTTCGGCCCGTGAATCGTCGCCTCATGCCGAAGTCTCCGACCTCCCGCTCGCAGACCCGGCCTACATTGCATTGCTCGATCGCTACATCGACTCATTTTTCAGCTTGGAATACGACATGCCGCCAGGGCCTCATCTGGCGCAAAAACAACCGCTGCTTGATAGCAGCAAAATCACCGTGACACGAGCGTACTACTGTCCGGAAAAGGGCGCAAATCCGCCGGTTTCAGACCCGAGTATCGCTGAAAATCTGCTACAGTCTGAACTCGAGATCACAGGACAACCTCCTCGCCAGGAGAACAATTTCGAGGCGGTTCCAGGCACACTCTGGACGGCTGCAGAGAAGGAAGCATTTTTCAGGTGCTTGGCCCGATACTCGATCCATAGAATAGACTGCTTCCTCGACTATCTCCCCCACAAGTCTGAAGGAGAGATTCTCCAGTACTACAACCTCCTAAAGAAGGAACTCGGCGATTTGGAGACTTACAGAGAGCATACAGTGACGTTTCGGGACGTTGACGCAGCGCCAAAGGACAAAGTGGTCCACCGGTACCTCACCAAGGCATTTGAAAACGGCATTTCCTACGAAGATATCCCTATTGCGTGCGAGCTGAGCGAAGCATGGATAGCGTACGAGAATGAGCAGAGCTCCTTAATCAATTCCCGCGAGTATCACTTGGCGTTGAACAAGGAGAGGGCTCTCCGCAAATCCATGGCCTACAAATATGGAGAAACGGTGGGAAGTGTCAACGATTTGCACGAGTTCGGTATTCTCAACGCCAAGGGACTCATCAAGCTCCAAAGAATTTACCGTGCTAGCGCTTATGCCCAAGATGTCGGCCGCAAGCAGGTAAGGGTGTTTGGATTCGAGGCGATGGTTCTTCTCAACGAGCTAATTCGCCAGAGAGTCCGTGACATTCTTGGGAGCGTGGTGGTGAACAAGGGACTCGAGGGAGTGGCTCCGGGCGAGCCTGAGTTCGACTTCTCTGAAAATGGTGACTTGTACCGACAATTTGCCTCAAATAACGTCCACACCGTGGCTCGAGCAGATATCTATGGAGCATGCGAGAGGTTGGCGATGTTTGAGGCGCCAGTTTCCGGTCATGCCTCGAAGAACCGTGATGGGAAAATGCCTGTTATTGATCCTTACTGGCTTGACCTTCCGAAGTCGCTCCAGTTAAGAATGGATGAGTTTAGTGCTCTTCTTCTGGAGGGCCCGCAGGTGAAATATTACCGGAAACACATCCAGCCCTACGTCGACCATGACCCTTTCTTGTCGCCCATGGACCCTCAGACAGAACAATGGGACTTGGACGGACATTCTGTGGAGTTCAGTGCCCGAGGCATTTATGCGGAAGTGACCACCGAGTCCGAGTCTGAACTGGAACAAAAGAGCCAAAATGGCACCATTCCCGTTCAGCCCACCGGCTCCGCCTCCAGCGTCAGAAAAGTAACCGTAACCACCATCCTGGACCTCCCAACCGTGGGCTCTCTGCAGCAAAAAAGATACTTGGAGGATGCGTTGGTGGACGAGTTACTCTTTATAGGCGAAACTGCCAGTTTGGATGCCAGCGACGCCAAACACGATATTCAGCTCCATAAATTGGATTCTCGACGTGAAGACATCAAGCGGAGAAAAATCGACTCTCCTGCTCCAAATATCACTCCAAATCCTCCGTTCTTCGACGATCAGTGGGGGTCCACAGATACGGAAAACTTCTGTGATCGATCTCTACGACGGGCATGGAGCCGGGTCTTTCCACGGTACTGACAACAATAGCATTAGCATTTACAGCATATAGACTTCACCTTGTGGAAGGTTCAGTCTTTTTAGACATGTCCATCATGAGACTTTTTAGACGAAAGCATACAAAAATTCCACCATCACCATTTGAGCGTAAGGGTCGTCGTAAATTATGAGTTTCTAATAACTTTCTGTGATGAGTTCTATTTTATATACCTTTATTATCCCCTGTTAGTAGGGAGCCTTTCTGATTCCATTTCATCACTTCAAGAAAGCAATCGTCATAAATCCCGCATCAAGGCCCAAACAAATGACGCAGCATGTGGTCAAAACGACCGGAGCAATGCGAGCAATGCAAGAGGACCAGCTCTTGGGTTTTTCTCCGATCATGACTGGCTCGTAGAGTTCTTTGTAGCTCTTCAAGTTAGAAACGTCACAAATAACCATCACCAACTCGTAAAGGACGTAGCGGTTGATCAAGTAGAATTTCAAGGAGAAACAGGCAAACTTGTAGCCTTGCAACAACCAAAACGAGTTGGCGAATGGGAAGTTGAAATTAACGGCCGCAAAAGAATGAGCCATGAACACCGGGAGCAAGTTGTTGTTTGTGTCGACAAGTAGAGAGTTCAACAGGAATCTGGACTCAGAAGGAGATTTTTCCGAGTTGGCTCTGGGGAACTTGGCCTCACAGAGATGCATTATTAAGATCAAGTATGGGCACACAATTTGCCACAAGATAAAGCCCTTGAGCAACGGGTCGATGTTGGAGTACAAGAGCGAGTAGTTGGGGCAAAGTAGAAGCATGGCACATCCACAATTTTGCACCACAAGCAACAATGCCTCGCTCCATGACGAGGATTTGATGGACAAGCCATTTTTGGAGAAGGCTGGGAATCTCACAATGAACAAGAGATTCACCACGTTGTGGAGGAAATCAAGTAGGTATTCGTCGAAATTGACATGCACAAACTGGTCCACGGATGCAGCTGTCATCAACAGCTTGGACATTAGAAGAGCAGCTCCGGCCACCATGGCAGTGGAGTTGAGAATGGGATTGTGGATCCATGTGCACAAGACGGTTTCAATAAATTGGGCCGCTTTTGCAATCCGGGGAGATACTCCGTCGATTTGCGGAACCATGATTATGCAATAAGAAGTTCAGAACTGAGATAAAACGGTAGTTTTTGATCCGTCAGGAAGGAAAAAAAAAAATGATGTTTTGTGACGAACAGGCGAACCCACGTGTAATAATAAGATAGTCAAATGTAAAGTGTGGTAAATGTCACCGTTTGTGTGCAGAGTGACTTCTAGAAAGGAAATGTCCTCAAGTGATGACTTTTAATCCAGAAAAGATCGCGGAATTCGGGGCGGACGGATACAATATGTATAAGGCGCAGGACACGGGGAAGGCCACACACAGCAATCACGGGTAAGAAACAGCGATCACGAGCCACAAGATGAGAAAAAAGAAAAGCCCGCAAACTGGGGCAGATGGTGTCAACTTATATGGTGTGCGCAATTTATCCTCAGCGTTTTAGTGGAAACCGCCTTCGGTCCTTCGGTGAGAAATGCTGTCTACATGCAGCTCGAGGGTTCTCTCGTAAATGCACTTCACTTCTGGCGCCATGGGCCTATTTCTCGCCGCATACTGAAGCTTGTTATTGTTATTTTTTTGCCATGACAGTCGCCTGACTTCCAGACTGTCAAGAAAGACTATCTTTGGTGGGAACAGATGGGAGCAAAACCGATGGCGGTGGATCCGCATCAAGCCCCGGCAGGCGTAAGTTGGGCGGATGGTCCCATGCACGCCATGATTTACAGTTTGCCTGAGCACAGTACAAATACTGAAACCGGCTGAGGTGGGCCAGGGCGGGAGCCAATGCGGGGCGTCGTAAATTTCGAGCAGCCAACCGGGTGTTTTGACAAAGTTTAGTGCACCGTCGCTTGACCTGCGCCCCAAGGCTTATGCCACAGACTGTCAAGAGGCTGGTGCAACCGTCGGGCTTCCACCACGCTTCGCACAACTGGAAACTCAGGCTAAGCTGAAGGTTGCATTGCAGAATAATGTGCTCCGCCTGCACCGGGACGGTTAAACAGCGGCCGGTGAGCTATTTTGGCCCGCACAGGTGTGGTTCCCCACTAAATTTGACACCTCATTCGGCACGATAAGATGGTTCAGATGAGTTTCGCCTTGCTATTTTATTTTTTTTCCCCACCTGGAGCTGACGTGACACCACATCACAGAATTCCTAACCGGGGACGCTGCGGTTTCAGTGTCCGGACCACAATGGGACTATTCCGGATGGGGCGCAACACGCATGTTGCTACTGTCGCAATATGGTAATCTGATATTTTTGTGCCCCCGGGCTGCAAGGGTGCATGAGCCGTTCCCCAAACTCTTTCCAAATATAGTACACCACAGCAATTGTCAACTATGTTGCAAGGAGCGGGCTCCCGGTTTGACGTAGGTTTGACGTGGGTTTGACACCTGTCGTAGACGTCAACCGGTTCCAAAGGCCGTGGTCCGAGGATCGGCATATGCGGTGACAGCTAAAACAACTGCATTCGGCTCGACGAAGATGAACAATTCCATTGTGCCAGATCGTGGGCGGCTTCATTTCAGATCAGACGCCAAAGAAGCCCAGCTTTTATTTTTAGACAGTGAATATGCTGGCGAAGCTTGCCGGGCCTCGTTGCCATTTGGAGGCTGCGCCTGCCAAAATGCCAGTGGGACGATCTGTCGCCAACTCAGCCTACAGATCGGGCCGAGTATCCATCGGCAAATCGCTAAAGCTGAAGTATGAGCATACCGTGCATTCCATCTGTCAATGGCATTCTGCATTGCCAAGACTCCCGAATCTGTCAATTTTAGTTTAATCACAATGTTCATGAAAATTCCAACGAATGATGCAACTGCAACCTGACACCTGCCAATTGTTCCGGTACAGCGGCAGTGACAAATCTGGCATTTGAGTTTGAACCCATCGAAGTCACCGCCAATGTGGCTTGGATTTATGTGGCAACATTTTTGAACGAGCTGCATTGTCCATGTGCCCATGACTGGCTTATCTGCTAGGTCTGCGGCAAGATATCGCTCGCGATTGCTGTTGGATGAAATATCGATCCGATTGTACAATATGGCGGCATATCCGAGGACGGAGCTAGAAACGTCAAGATGAAGATGGTTGTCTGCTCTGCCACTTGGAATTTTTATGCTCAATTTTTTCTTGAGTAAAACTTTACCACCAACAGGCTACTTGTCTGCCAACTGCTTATTTTTAGGTTTCTTTTGCAGGCATTCAGATAAACTTTTGGAGGACTTAGTACAACTATTCGCATGTTGTTGGCCACGACGAGTATTCCCCAGTGGTGATTCCTGTTGATTTCTGGATATTGCTCGAGCAGAGTGGCACTGAAATCTGGAGAGGACTCTGAAGCAGAATTTTCACCGCCAAAGTTGTATTTTAATTTTGCTCCCTGTTGTCTGGTGCCCATGAGAGATGACTCTTAATTGAAGAGAAAGAGAGGGTTGAGAAGAGAAATTCTCAGGACTAAAGAAAGCCAATTCACTTCGTGTTGATGTCGTCACCCTCAAGCTTACTTTCTCCTGAATTATGTTTAAGAAAGCACTGATTTGCTTTTTCATTTCAAGGTCTGGTGACTCTTAATGGACCTCGACTACTGTCAATTCTGCACGAGACTTTGACAAGAAGTTTCTGCAGCCACGCGATCAATTTCTTCGCTTACAGTGTCTTATCGCTGCAATTTCTTCGGTTACAACATTTTCTTGCCAAAATTGTCTTCTCCATATCTTGTCGACTTTATGCCCTGGTGGCCTACCCAGGATTGACATCCGTGCACCAGAGAGTCAAACGAAGCTTTGTTCGCGGAGTGTCTGGGCCCACCCCAAATTGCCTCCTGCATGGTGGTGGAAGCCCACATGGAATGCCCAATTGTACCTGACAATAACTCCACGAAAAAGTTGAATTTTGCAAGAAAAATTACACCATCGCACCGACGGCAATTTGCTCCACAAAACCAATTGACTTTCTCCACCAAGCCACCAGTTCTCCGGCCACGTTATACCCGCAAGGCGTGTTGTCTGCAGGACAATTTCGTCACATTTTCCATGGGGTTCTCAACAAGAAAAAAAAATCCCTATAAATATCGGACTGTCCGCACATTCCGTCAATCACCAACTATATCATGTCCCAGGTCTACTTTGATATCTCCGCCAACGGCGACAAGCTCGGAAGAGTCACCTTCAAGTTGTACAACGATGTTGTTCCTCAAACCGCCGAGAACTTCAGAGCCTTGTGTACTGGTGAGAAGGGTTTCGGTTACGCCAACTCCAAGTTCCACAGAGTGATCCCTCAATTCATGTTGCAGGGTGGTGACTTCACCAGAGGTAACGGTACCGGTGGTAAGTCCATCTACGGTGAGAAGTTCAAAGATGAGAACTTCGTCAAGAAGCACGAGAGACCTGGTTTGTTGTCCATGGCCAACGCTGGTCCAAACACCAACGGTTCCCAGTTCTTCATCACCACTGTTCCATGCCCATGGTTGGACGGTAAGCACGTTGTGTTCGGTGAGGTTACCGACGGTTTCGACGTTGTCAAGAAGGTTGAGTCCTACGGTTCCAACTCTGGTGCCACTAGAGCCACCATCACCATTGACGCTTCTGGTGAGTTGTAAGAATTTTAACGAGATACGATTTCTGTTAACTTTGACGTAGAAATGTAGATTCGCATCCCCACATGGTTTGTGGCCACATGGTCAATTGCACCAGTGGGCAATATTGGACTCGCCGAAGGCTGTCCATTCGCAATTGACCTCCAATTGACATCCCAACGCTTATCGATCTTATCAATTGGTGTCCCGGTTTATCAATTGAGGTCCGGATCGAGCCACAGGCCCCGTCTACATTGCGCTACTGTTGATTGCAAATCTCGAGCTTGGAATTGACCTAATTACAACTTGGCGTTGGACACCGCGTCGTAGCCACTGACACCAACGTCGGCACCAGGCTCGACGCCAACGTAGGTAACCTTTCTGGAGTCGGCGTTCACCACAAAGGCGTAACGGCCGGTTCTGACACCCAAACCCTTCTCGGTCAAGTCCAACGAGATTCCGTTGTCCTCGGAGAACTTGGCGTTGGGGTCCGAGGCGAAAATCACCTTTGGTGCCTCGGCCACGTTGCCCAACTTGGCGTTTTGCAACAACAACTTGCCCCATGCGTTGATGACAAACGCATCGTTGGCACTCAACACAACCACAGTGGTGATGTTCTTGTTGGCCTTCAACTGGGCCAAGTGGTCCAAGAAAGGAGGAATGTGGTTTTCGGTACAGGTAGGAGTGAAAGCACCAGGCACAGACACAAACAAGATGTTGCCGCCCTTGTTCTGGTCAATCAACTTGTCCAAACTCAATGGCAAAGGTCTGGCGCACGACAAGGCGCCGTCATCCTTGACGGTTTCCAAGTCAATTGGCACGTATGCGAAGTCAATTCCGGAAGGGAAGGTTTGATCTTGAGAAAAAGGCATTGCTGACAAAATAAACTGGCGAGTAATACCGGTAGAGTTTGGATCTGGCGGAATTCTCCGCAATTTATAATCGGAGTTGGAGCCGGTGGTGGGTCCCCCGAGCACGTGACCTGGGGCCTGTGGCATTTTCTCCTAGTTGCTGCATTACGTGATTTAGATGCGATTGACTGTATGAATTGTTGGCCACCATTAGGCTGGGAGTTGTGTGGAGGGCAGTATGCGCTTGGATAGGAGAGTTGAGGGGTGTAAAGTTTAGGAGATCAAGAGTATGGTGGTGCAACGGAAAGTCAAAAGAGGTAAAAAAGAAAGTAAGAAAAACTGGGGAAATATAGGCCTGGACCAAAGGAGAAAACAGACTGGAGAATGGAGATTAGAGGAGACCCAATCGGGGAGTTGAACGATGTTGTGTTATTTTTTTGACTTGATAGACCGGAAAGGGTGATGACGATGAGAATGATTGCGATGGCCGATAATTGCTTGACTGGCGTCGTAGTTGGGTTGTTGAACAATAGTGGTGACTGGATGTAGTAGTGAATTGGGTGCGGAACTGGATGCGGAAGTAGTTACGTTGAGAAGTGACTCGCTTAAGGGACAGAAGCATATTCTAGAAATAGCTCAAAAGTTTAACTAAGTATCGGGCTCAGTCTTCGCTTGTTGGGCTCAACATCTTTTTCTCTGCTTGTCTGCTCTTCTTCTCACCATCTCTTTATTCTCTTCCTACGGAGACCATGAACCAAGAACGACTAGGCGACAGACCCAGAATTGCTTGTTATTTCGCTTGAGAATCGTAATTCTTGATTTGCCGTATCATGTAAATGTGCATGTTTCCATTTAAAATCTGAAATCATCCAAAAGAATCTTTCAGCTTCTCTTGTCTTTCTCACTATTTACTGCCACCTCACAGCTTCTGAGACAAGTTCGCACCTTTTACAATTTTTCCCAGAACTGACTACTTCTTGTCAACCACCTATTACTCTCCCAAAAATCCAAATCACCGCCAAACTTCACAATCACTCCTCCATACGAACCTCTTAACTCACATCCAAACACTCCTGCCTTTTTTCTCTCCGATTTTCTCCTCAAATTCCACAAATCCTCCACATCTCTATTCCCCCAATTCGCTCCTCCATTCATTTGCACCCATGTCCTCTCTGCACTCCCGGTCCTCACCACCTATTCTACTACCAGAACTACTGAACCAGTCACCACCTTCACCAATGCCTCCATCCGGTGACGATCCCTTCACCGACGAAAAGACGGCTGAGTCCGGCTCCGGCGAATTTGCATTGCGCCCGCTCAGAATCCAGAAGCGATCCGATCCTGCCATCTCCACTCCCCAAAGAGTTCTGTCGGGATCAGACGACTTCGTATGCCGCCCAATGAGACTAGGCCTGGGCGTCACCTCTCATCCGAGCCGCAAATCCGAGTCCAGAGAAACTGTGCTGTCCAAGCTCTCCACTCCAGCCACCCTGCCCAAACAGCCCAGTCGGCACCTGTCCATCAAGATCAAGAAATTGCCCATTGTGCTGTCCCCACGCCGCACTTCGGTGGCCGATTTGTCCAAGTGGGACGATATGATCTTTGCCTTGTGCTTGGTGGACTTCCACCATGTGCGTGGTCCTGAGGTGCAGTGGTGGAAGTCCAACTATCACTCGCTGTACGACCAGAACGAGAAACTATTCCGCAATTTGCCCTTCCAGGCCCTCCCCGACGGGTCCCATCTCTTCGAAGAGACTTTCAGCAACTTTAACTTGGTCTACGACTTCAAGAATTGCACTTCCTTGGATAGTCTGGACGACATTGAATCATTCAAGGGCAACCCCAACCATCTAGAAACGCTCTTTGGTTGTCTGTGTGTGCGCCAGGTGAAAACAGCAGATCTTCCCGAAGAGGAGCTTGAGAGAAACAAGGATATCACTCGGTCGATCGTCCAGAAAGCCGTTGTGGTCATTTCAAGAAAGCAGCCCATCTTCACCAAGATCAAGGAGAAGTTATCCATAATAACGCATAGCTACTTCCAACAGGTTAACTTCTCCAATTTTGAGGTGCTTGAGGACTTGTTCGAGAATCTTAATGAATCTTTCAAACTCGTTGAAGATGAAGACCATCTCAAACGGCCAATGCTTCCGAGCGAGTCTCTGCTTTTGGAGAACCAGATGAACGAGAAACAGGAAGAATTTTATGTGAACTTAAACTTGAGGTTCATCCTACATCAGTTCCGCTCGAACTTGCTAGTCATATTGAAAGCACTTTTACTCGAGAAGAAAGTGTTGATTTATTCAAACAATAATTTGGAGCTTCTTACTCAGTTTCAGAACAACTTGATCGCGTTAATTCCGGATCTTTTGAACCATTTGGAGTTATCTGGCTGCCCGTTGAGTGACTACACAGAAAAGTACTCGCCTCTCAGTAAGCCAAGCTCGTTGAAGACAAACGACAGAAAGTCTATGCTTCGATTTTTCGGGTTGCCATTACAGGTCTTCACTACAAAGGGCTCATTCTGGAACCCTTACCTACCACTTCAACAGCTTGATGAGCTCTCGGCTGACAGCTTCATGATTGGATGCTCAAATTTATTAATTGCCAACCAGCTGACTAATTTTAAAGTGGATGTGATGATCAACTTGGATACTTCCCTGGTCACTTTTCCAAAAGGCAAACCAGAGGAGCTCTCTCTATCTTCAAATGACAAGAAGTTCGTGTCCAGCCTTCTCTCGTCGCAACAAACTGGCGAATCCTACGTCGGTAGTGATGACTACTTCAGATACCAGTTTGAAGACTACATACGCAGTCTTCTTGCAACCACAAGAATGAGTCAGTACATCGAAAGATTTAAGAGTCCTCCTCCTGGTTTCGATGTACTGACAAACCGGAATTTGGGCAATTTGAAGAGCTTTGGTGAATCATTCGTTAATGCATGGTTCAAGACTCGCAACTTCAAGATTTGGGATGCGCTTTGCGATGAGTTCATTTTCAACTTCCATGAGCCCTGTCATATTGCTTGCACGTTTACCGACATCGCCCAGAATAATTTGACTACGTTTTTGGCATCGTTCAAAAAGGCTCCCTCTACTATGAGTCTCACTGAAAAGGCCAATCAGTACTTTTCGCACGCACAAGAGCCCCAGAAATATATTCGTGAAGAAAAAGAAGGATCCAGCCAATCCGAAGAGACGAAATTGGGAGAAAAATCACCCACAGACAAGAAGAATAACGGTTGGGGTTGGTTCAAAAAGTGATCCATCCAATCTATGTGGGTATGGTATGCAGTACGATGGCCGGGTCAATTGAGAAGAGGAAAAGTTTAGACATTTGGAAAATCGTACAAACATGAAACATCCCTTCCAGATTCTAGTTGCCGACAAGCTGGGAGAGCACCTCTTTGTTTCTGTCAAGAACAATCTTCTCGCATTCCGCTTGAGTGATGGTGCCTTGGTGGGATCTTGGACTGACACTGTGGACTTGCAAAGTGTTCAGGAAAAGAAGTTCAAGGCTAAACACGAAGAGCAGAAATTGAAGGAAGACACAGAGCCAGCATCCAAGAAGGCTAAGACCAACAAGAAAGAACCAAAGGTACCAGTTCCAGGTCCTGGTGCTCCAATAATTTACAATTACATCAGATCGTTGACCTTAACTAGAGACGAGAAGTTCATCATCGGTACTACTGATAGCGATAAAGCTGCGGTCATTTTTAAGATCGATTACACAAACGAGAACTGCCTTGAGCTCGTGAAGCGTCAGGTGTTTCCAAAACGTCCATGTGCTGTTTCGACAAGCACTGACGATACCGAGTTGATTGTTGCTGATAAATTCGGTGACGTCTACAGCGTCCCGATTAATGGCGAAGCTCCAGCTGATGAGAAGTCTTTGGTTCCTATCTTGGGCCACGTCTCAATGTTGAGTGATGTGTTGGTTGCTGAGCATGACAACAAGCAATATGTCTTGACCGGAGACAGAGATGAGCACATCAAGATCACTCACTTCCCTAAATCATACGTCGTCAAGCATTGGTTGTTCGGCCACCGTGAGTTTGTCTCTTGTTTGCAGCTTTGCGATTTCAATAAGGATATACTTGTTAGCGGTGGTGGTGACGACTACTTGTTATTGTGGGACTGGTTTAAAGCTGAGAAGATTGCTCAAATTGAACTCCGTGAGTTTATCCAGCCATTCTTGAACGATTCTCACTATCCACCTGAGAGATTCAGAAATGAGGGCTCGCCAATGGAGATCTCCATCACCAAAGTCCAAACCCTCACACACAATGGCGCTCACTTGTTGGCAATCTTGTGTGAAAACACCAACTGCATCCTCACCTTTGAGGTCAAGGATGACTTCTCTGTTTCGCACAAGCAGACTCTCGCTACTGACAAACCATTGGTTGATTTTGCCATCGTCAACGGATCTATAATTGCAGCAGTTGACACTGAAGAGGAAAGTGCTTTGATCGAAGTCTACCAGATCAATGACGACTTACTTCTAGAAAAGAAGGACACGGATCTTGCGAAGACAATTTCACAAGCAAGTGAGTGTGAGGTCGAGTCTCGCAATGACTTCTATCCATTATATTACATTAGTTCCTTGAGGAAAAGAAGTGAGCACTGAATGCATTAACTTAAATTTTTATACATGAAATATTTTTGTATCTATTCCTTGTCGGCCTCTTCAATGAACCCTCCTTCCTTGTACAAAGCGTAATACAAAGAATCCTTGTTCTTCAACAAGTTCTCTGGTGTATCAAACTCCGCGACTTCTCCATGTTCGAGAACGATGATTCTATCAGAGTCCAGAATGGTGTTCAATCTGTGGGCGATGGTCAAAATTGTTCTGTCCTTGAACTCAGTTCTGATGGTAGCTTGAAGGACAGTGTCAGTCTCCACATCAACCGCAGCGGTAGCCTCATCTAAAACCAAGATATGCGAAGGGATCAACAAAGCCCTGGCAAGACACATCAATTGTCTCTGACCCACAGACAAGTTGGAACCACCTTCGCTCATTCTGACATCCAAGCCTGTCACGATCAGTTCATCATCTGGGTCCCTCTCGTCGAACATTCTCAAGACATGGTCCTTCAAGTGAGATAACTCCAAGGCCTTCCACATGCTTTCATCAGTGTAACATCCAGTTGGATCCAAGTTGCTTCTGATTGTTCCTTCGAAGACTTGAGCGTCTTGTGGAATGATAGACAATTTGTGTCTCAAATCGGCCAAGCCAAGCTCACTGGTATTGATCTTGTCAATATCGATGTGTCCGTTGGTAGCTTCGATGATTCTAAACAAAGCAAGGGTCAATGAAGACTTACCTGCTCCAGTTCGTCCAACGATTCCAATTTTTTCTTGAGGCTTCACTGTCAAATTGATGTTCTTCAAAACCAAGTCCAACTCTGGTCTGTACTTGGTGGAGTAGTCCTTGAAGACCACCTCACCATTTGCTGGCCACGAGGCCGGAGGCTTATGGTCTGCAACCTCTTCAGGTGCTTCTGGAGTCAATCTCGAGTACTCCAAGACTCTTTCAACAGACACAATGTTGGTCTCAACCTCGACAGTCATTCTGACAATCCAATTCAAGGACTGAGTAATCAGCAAAGAATACGAAACAGACAAACCGACCCATCCAGCAGTGATTGCTCCTGTTTTCAAAGACAAGATTGCCAATCCAGAAGAAGCAAGAATAATAATCGAACCCAAAGACTCCAATCTCACAGCTAACCATCTGTTAGCATTCACAGCAGGGTGATAAGCACGCATGTTCTTGTCCACCCTGCCTTGGTTTAAGAATTTGAATCTCTCAACTTGTCCGTATGCTCTAATGGTAGAGACTCCGTTCAACGACTCTTGGAAGTTGGCAAAAATTGGAGATCTGGACACGGAGTCCAAACGACGCAATTCTCTCGATGTCTTCAAGTAGTACTGCTGATAGTAAATGTACAAGACACCCAAAGGCACAACAATGATGATGAACTGCCAAGTTGAGAAACAGATGACCAAAATCGTGAAGAGAACTTTGGCTGTGTTTGAAAAGAAGTTGGCGAAACAACGTCCTAAGACCTCATCAATCTTATAGATATCATTAGAGAATCTGTTCAAGATACGACCAATTGGAGTTGTCTCAAAGAACGACATTGGAGCTCTCAAAACACTCTTAGCCATGCCATTGTGCATTGTTGTAGAACCTCTGATGGTGCAGTAAATCCACATAAAGCACATCTGAAGCAAAGCACAGAACGAATAGCCCATTCCCAAGAGGAAATAGATACCCAAGTATTTGCCGACATGAGGGTTGAAACCGTATTTGGTGTTGACCTCAGACCAATGTTTCAACCAAATATTCGAGCTAACATTAATAGACATGGAAAGGATAGTGGCACAGAAGAACACGGCGACATTTACTGGACCACAAGCCTTTGCGTAAGCCTTGTAAACATCCCACTTGACTTCTCCTTGTTCAATATGTTCCTTTCTTGCCTTTACGTCATCATCTTCTTCATCCTCCTCCTGCTCCAAGAGCAAACGCTCCTCATCAGAAATGAGAGGGAGTTCGGAAGCTCTTCTCAAACTAGAAACCTCAAGATCCAGTTCGCTTTCCAACTGGGCATAGTCGACGTTGTCTTTTGGTTCTTCCACTTCAAGCTTCTCGCCCTTGGCAGAATTGGCAGAAGAAGAAGCTACGGTGGACGAACTCTTCTTTCCTTTTCCGAAATCAATAATAAGTTGGCGCAATTGACTCTTGTCCTGAGCCATAATTTCCAAGTAGGAACCCTGCTCCACGATCTTTCCGTCTTTGACCATGTGAACATTGTCAGCGACACTCAAAACATGAATAGCGTTGGTAGCCAAGATCTTACATTTGGATTTCAACAAACCATTTGGTCCCAAAACGTGGTCAATCAAATGTCTACCGACATGCTCATCGACTGCACTCAATGGATCATCGAAAAGGTAGACGTCAGCTCTTGCGTAAACAGCTCTAGCCAATGAAAGTCTTGCCTTTTGACCTCCAGACAATGAGATTCCCTTCTCTCCAACCTCGGTCTTGTCACCCTTTGGCAAAATCTTCAAATCAACCGAAAGAGCACAAGCCTTCACAACATGATTGTAAAATTCAGGATCGTACTTGTGGCCAAACAAAATATTCTCCCGGACGGAACCATTGATAATCCAAGGAACTTGCGAAGCATAGGCAACCTTACCATGAATCTTCACTTCACCATCAAGTTT
Organism: Sungouiella pseudoflosculorum; assembly: GCA_030674735.1. NCBI lineage: Eukaryota > Fungi > Ascomycota > Pichiomycetes > Serinales > Metschnikowiaceae > Sungouiella > Sungouiella pseudoflosculorum. The sequence goes on along the minus strand of JAKUAO010000016.1, from coordinate 107,554 downwards.
GTAAAGATCACCTAAAATGGCTTGAAGGACGGAAGATTTTCCAGAACCAACCCTTCCGACAATACAGTCCAAATGTCCCTTCTTCAGTTCCAAATTGATGTTGGACAAGGCAACCTTGTAAGACTCTTCTCCCTTTTGCTTGGACCATAAGAAAGTACCATTCTTAACGGAAACTGCCACATCGCCAATCTTATCAACTCTTGGAAGCTGGACGACAGCATTGCTCTGCAATTCCGAGCCAGTCAAGAATTTGGTCAATCTCGAAACGGCAACCTGGGCCTCAATAATGTTGGTAATAACCATTGGGACAACAGCCAATGGGAAAGACAACAAGTTGAACAAGGACAAGGCTGGGAAGACAATATCAGTGGTCAAACCGCGGTGCTTGTTAGTCAAGACGAAAAGGCCAAAGGTGGAGCAACTGACCAAGAAGGGAGCCAAGTTCCAGGAAAACATCGAAGCAGAGTTGAAAAGTCCCATATGTCTCAAGTTAGCCAATTCCTTGTCATTTCTGACGTGATTGAGTTTCTGCAAGTAAGGATGTTCCCATCCGTACAATTTCAAGGACTTGATGTTGTTCAAGATTTCACTGATCAATCTCGATCTCTCATCCTTGAACTTCATTTGAGTTTTTTGCAACTTCTTTTGGTATCTGGCAATCAAAGCATTCAATGGAATCATGATGATCATAATTGCGACACCAGCCCACATGGAGTTACCCAATAATCCATGCAAAGAGTACAAACACAAGATGATCTGGAAAGGACCAGACCAGATAATCTGCAAGTTTTGCACCAAGTCCTGCAATCTTTGAACATCAACAGCCATCAAATTAACAATGTCACCAGTGTTCGAGGATTGCTTGGTCTCGTTGGACAAGACCAAAGACTTATCGTAGATAACGGAGGTCAATGCGGACTTGATACGCATGCCGAGGTCAAAAGCTCTTTGGAAGTACTGGTGCAAGCATGCGGTTTGGACCACTGAGACGAGGAACATACCAAAAGCGATAATGAAACCTCTGGTGAGTGGCAATGGGTCACCATTTTCGACCGAGTCCGAGTAGTCGTTGACGAAACGGATCAACAGCTTAAGCAATTGAGGCTGCACGAACGCCAATGCATCCTGTAAACCCTTGAAAATACCACCAATCAAGAAGGGGAAACCAAATGACTTGGCGACGGTCCAGGTTAAGGATGGAGACGTTTGGCTCTTCCAGTTGCTGTAGAAGGTACCGGATGTAGTGGAGGACTTGAGTTCCTGGGGTAAGAATGGCAAGTCCTTCTCTGTCAAGTACTGCAAGAATCCCTTTCTCATCAATGGAGCCATCCAGTTGAATGTGATTCTCGAGAAGACATTGGCCCTGTCGTATGGGGAAAGTGCCTCCTGGGCAGTGTATGGAGCCAACAGCCGAGGAGCAAAGAGCGACTCCAAGAGCAATAAGATGAAAGAGTTAACGGCAGCCAAGATAGAAACCGTAGCGATAGGGGAGTGGATGTCACCTCTCAAGTTCAAGGAAATGATTCTTCCGAGGAAGAAAATGACCTGGAAGAGCCAGAAGAAGAGCAACACACCATTGGAAATGGTAGACTTGAACTGCTCCAAGTAGTGGATGGCATATGCCACTACGGTAGCAACCACATTGACAGTGAGAGCAGTCTTCAAGATATCGTATGGAGCCTTGTATGCTGCCACCAACAAAGCAGCAAAGGCAATTTCCACGGCCGTCAAGAGGAGTTTCACGTAGAATGTCCACGACACTCTGTTTCCGGAGGAGATTTTGCGGTCTCTGAGTACTTTCACTTGATAGAGACCAGCAAACACCATCACCAAGCTGGCCGCCAAAAACAAGATTCCCGAGTAAAAGCATGGAGTCAAGTCGCTGTAGATTGGCGAAATTGGGCCCCAGCCATCGCCACACGAGCACGAAAGCCAGAATGCTGGTTTCGGCACCGTGATGGGGTCCGACCCATTAGCCACATTTGCAATTACATCTCGAGCAACGTAGAGGGACTCTTTGGTCAACGATTCCCAAATGGGGAAGGATAGACCTGCCTGAGACACGTCAATCTGTTCCATTTGCCGAAAAGTAGGAAAAGAGATGGAGAGTAGTGATTGAGACGGTGGCCAGTCTAGGCTTACAAATTACGACTGTGCGCCTGCAGAGTGCGCGGAGTAGTGTTGGTTATCTCCCACCTTGAGGATATGACTGAAAAAGACATATTATTGACGTTTTGGTTTTGGATGCGACATCGTCACAGTGGACCGTCTAGTGGCATGATCCCCATGGGGTTTCGCTGTAGCACTGCCAAGCCTCACATGCCCTGGAAGGTGCAGTGTCAATGGGGGACCAAAATGCGGCCAGCCTCAACCGCATAGACTAGAGTGTGTAGGACACGGCTATACCAGCCACTACTTGAACAACCGTTTTAAGCGAGAAGGCTTTTTCTCCTTTTCGTCGGCGGCGCCGTCGGTCTTGGACGATCTCTTTTGGTAGTGTTTCGGCGTGTTTGGATTGGCGGAGCCCGGGGGCAATTGTGGGTTGGGCATAGGTGTTCCGAATCCACCTCCGATCGCGGTCTTCTTTGGCGATTTTCCGCTGCTGGCAGTCAGTGACGTACGGTGATGAGCCTGTGGGGGAACACCATTGAGCGGAGCAGGCATTTTGGGCTTGGGCACGTCGAAGAGGTAGTCGGGTGCTTTGTTGCTGGCGGTCAACTCCTTGTACAATGGCAACTCGAGCGTCTGTAGGTCCTTGACGTCGTCGATGCTCTGAAGCCCAATCAAGAAGTCACGGGGCTTCAAGATGGACTCAGAACCCAAGTAGAAGTCCTTGTTGACCGTAGCCGAAAGCTCGTACATCAGCCTGATCTCCGAATGAGTGATACCTCCAGCCACGTAGCAGAACACTCGCTGTCTGTTCTTTGATGCGCTTAGACTGGAACGAGAGTTCGCTGGAGCCCAGGATGCCTTGATTCTCGGGTTGCGCGAAGAACCTCCCTCTCCCACAGGTTTCTGGCCCCGCTGGCGAGGCACGTCGTCTTCCAACGGCTTGTCACGGAAATACGGGAACCAGTCCTCGTCTAACTCGTACTTGGCTGCGTTATATAGCACTCGCTTGAGGCCCGGGGCGAACCGAGAAGTGTTGTAGGTGCCATCATTGTTGATGGTGTGGAAAGACTGGCGCACTACCCGCTTGTCCTTGACGGTTTTCTTGACGATGGGGTAGTCCAACTTGCGAAGGTTGAAGAAGCACCGCAGCACAAGCGAGATGATCTGTCTATCCTTGACGCCAATGAACTTGGCAAGTTTGACAAAGTCGCTCTCCGCAAGACCGCCACGGTAAAGACTGTAGATCAACACAAGCCGCACCTTATCGTTGACGTGGAGATCGTCTCTGGCCAAAAGAACAATCAAGTCGTCGTGCAAACGCTTGTTATGGACACCCTCGAAAGACGTACCTTCAGCCGTGCATGTCTGTTCGAAATCGGCAGCAAATTCAGCCAATTTCCGCTTGGCGTTGATGTCTAGACACTCATCGATCAAGGTCTTGTGCAAAGTCACCTGGCGACGCTCCTCGTCGAAACCCTGTAGATGGGCCACCACATACATCAAGTCCGACGATGTTTTTGCCTTGGTACGGTCGATCATCAAGGGATTGTTCTTGATAAGGTCGTTGATGCGGCCAATGATCAATTCCGACGCCTCAATGATGTGCATGTGGCGCAACGCTACCCAGGTTTCGTCGTCCTCCGACTCGAGCGAGGTGGACATCTCTTGGTTCTCGCCTCGCTCGTTCTCCACCTCGTAAACGTACTTGCCGTTTCGCTCCAAGCCCTCCACTATATCCATGGCCATGGCCTGGTAGGTGAACTCGTGCAAGAGTGGAGCATACAAGTCCAAAGTACGGTCGCAAATGACCAAAATGGCACGAGGCTTATCGCCACACGAGGCAGGCGGGTAGTCGTGGTGAGTACGCGAGTACTCGTCAATCTGTCGCTGGACCTCGTCCGCAATCAACTCGGGTAGTCTCGCTGCCTGGTGGGTCGACTCTGGCAGCGAGTAGAAACGAATGAGAGGGTACTCGCCCGCCACAACCACGCAATTGACGATGGCCCGGGCGGCACGGCGCACCTGCGGCAACACGAGGTCACTGCAGTTCTCGTTGTAGAAGATGGGCATGGAGTTTGGGGTGGTCTTATCGGCCAAAAACACCCTCAGCTCCACCGGCACCATGGACGCATGCACGGTGTGGATGTTGGCGCCGTGGCCAAAGTAGGCGTCCACCGCCGGATTCTGCAAGAACTTGGCCAGGTGGAAGAAATGCGACGGCTCCTCCTCCCATTGAGAGAGCGGAACAAAGAGCCCATGGCCCAGCTTGTAGCGCTTGGCGTGCACGTCAGCCAAGATGCAATTGAAGTTGAAGATCAGCAGCTCCACCAAGTACACCGCCTGGAGAAACGGCTGCACCGGCCGCTTGGAGTCGATCAACTCCACCGCCGTCACCACCCGGAGCAACGCCAGTTTGGCAATCACCTGGAAGAGCGCCGCGTGGGTCTTTTGGTCCACCACCAACGCGTAGAGCCCCGGCGGCTGTGCCACCAGCTTGATCTGGTCTAGAAGGTAGCTCGCCTGGAGCGTGTAGAGCGACTGCGGGTCCTTGCTCATTGTGGGTTGGAGTGGTGATTTGGGTGAAGCTTTAGGAATTGAGGTGTGGTGTGCAGGGGCCAGCGATTGGGAACTAGTGCGGTGATTCTGGGAGCGGAGAAGAAAAACTGAGGCAGAGCGAACAAAAGAAGGCTGGAAAGAAGACTAGAAAAAGGCGCATGGACTCGATACAAAGTGCCAGCAGAATTGTTTTCAAGAGGCTCGAAAGTGCTCGCCGAAGGCCGTAGACCAAGCTGGCTCGACCAATTGGCGCCGTGGCCTCTGTAGGTGGTAAACACTCTGTCTGTCTTTCTGTCTTTCTTTCTGTTGTCTCTTGTCTGTTTGCTGTGTGTTGTGGCTTGCTATCACTTTGGGGCCAGAGTCTCCGTTGCAGACTGGGGGCCGCGCAACCAGCGCAGGCACTAGGCCCTGGAAGCAAGTTGCAGTGCGAAGAAACCAGAACCTGGGGCCCAAAACTGGGGCCAAAAACCGGGGCCGCTGGCCTGGGTGCGGGGCCAATTGCTCGCACCACAGACTCCAGCAGGCGCCCCACGGCCCAAGGTTGGCGTGCCCCAGAGCGCGCCCCGGCCCGGAACTGGCGCCCACCCGGGGCCTCTGGCCCTATCAACTGGCCCCATCCTCTGTGGTCTGGCCTGGACGGCGGAGGGCCAAGTTGGCCGTTTCGTGCCGATCAGCGACGATCGAGGCTTGGGGTTTCGGCGGCCGTTGACAGGCATGGCCTATTTTCTGGCTTGACGTTCCCGACGTCTGCGGCGCTCGTAGATTGGCATTGTTGGCTGTCCACATTCCCTCGCCCCAGGCAACCCAGTATACGGCACTGAACGCAGGTGGGCCGCACCACAGGAACCTGGGTGTGGAATTGGCCTGAACTCACATTCGACCTCGATTCCGATTCTGGTTCAGACTCTGGTTCAGACTCTGGTTCAGATCTCGATTCCGATCTCCACTTCAGATCTGTGCTCCCGAAATCTGCTCCAAATATCTGCTCGTACACCACCCTCCACTCCAACTTGCTCCTCCAGTTTAATCTTTTTTTTTTTTTAGACCGTCTCACTGCAGTGGGGTTGCGGCGTCCACCCTCACCAATCTTGTCGCTCCTCCGCTATCCAAAATCTGGTCCTGCGCCGTGTCTTTTATCTGTTGTTAACCACCCATTCACCATCTTGCACCATCACTCCCGCCGCCAATCGGGCCATATTCACAGCCGCTCCTCCGTCAAGCCCGCCCTCGTCGCCATGGACCATCGAAATCCGGCCGAGGCCCCGGCCTACAACTCGTCGTTGGCCCTTCTCTACATTGCTGGCTGGTACTTCTTCTCCATGTCGATATCCGTCTACAACAAGTGGATGTTTGGCCGCGGGCTCAACTTCCGGTTCCCGCTCTTCGTCACCGCGTTCCACCAAACTTGCCTCTTTGTCATGAGCACCGTGCTGATGTACTTCCGGCCCCACCTCAGACCCACCGTCAACAACGCCGGCCCCAACTTCTGGCCGTCGCTAGCCATCTCGTTGCGGCTGTATCTGCGCCAGATCATGCCGTGTGCGGTGGCTTCGGCTGGCGACATTGGCTTGAGTAACGTGTCGCTCGAGTACATCTCCTTGTCGCTCTACACCATGCTCAAAACATCCAGCTTGATCTTTGTGCTCATATTCGGCCTCTTGTTCCGGTTGGAGATCTTCAACTGGCGCCTCATTGTCATCGTGGTGGTGATGTGTGCGTCGGTGGTGATGATGACTCGGCCATCTGATGCGGCCAACGAGGTGGACGACGACCACCAGCCAATTGGTATCGTGTTGATCTTGGCTGCATCCATGGTCCTGGGGTTGCGCTGGTCGTTCACTCAGCTCTTGCTCAAGAAAAACGAGTACACAAAACACCCCATGCTGACCATCTTCTACATCTCGCCGTTCATGACCCTTATTCTATTGGTGTTCGCCCTATTTGTCGAAGGTTGGGACGATTTCATGGCTCTGCCCATCTGGGAGGTCAAGGGTACGTGGGGCACCATTGGCCTTATGATCATCCCTGGATTTCTCGCCTTCATGATGACACTATGCGAGTTCCAGCTTCTTTCAGTGGCTCAAGTCCTCACATTATCCATCGCCGGTATATTCAAAGAACTTCTCACCATTATGCTCGGCTCCATGATCTTTGGGGATACCTTGAGCTTGGTCAATTGCATTGGGTTGGTCATCACCTTCATCGATATCCTATGGTACAATTATTATAGATACATGGAAAAGGATACGCTGGAACCGACTTACACAAGCATACCAGACGAGGAGCAGGGAACACCAGGCGAAGCAATAGAATTAAAGCAACAATAAATTGGTCAATGCATAGATACTTTTTTTTTTATTTGGAATACAGCCGTATTCCACCCAACTCCTACATAAGAGCCACCAACAATGTACCACCAACAAGAAGGAGTACTTGTGACACATATTGCAAAGCACTGAATGTGTTTGGCTTGTTTATCACACCGGCGGATCTCAGACTTTCTGCATTGGCTGCACTAGCGCTAGCAGCACTTCCGGTGGTTGATATCTTGCTGGATTTTGTCACGAAAACTTCTCCCGACAGAATCGTAGCCATCGTAAATCGGGTTGGAATTCCTCCGACATTGGACGAATTCGTGGAGAAGAATGTCATGGTATAATTGGACGAGTAAGATGCAGTGGTTGCGAATGGAATGTATCCCGATTCGATGTAAGCGACAGTTGCGGTGTTGTTGACGGTGTTGGAGATACTTTCAGCCGACAATGTTGAAGGATAGTCCGAGGCCGATGCCGAGAACAGGAAGCTGTCTGGGTCAATGGAAATACCATCGTTTGCGAGAGCCATGGCAACATTTCCCCCTTCATTGTCCATTGCGAAATAGATGTGAGAAAGGAATGGCAACCCGAGAGATGGATATCCAAGGCTTGTGGAGGGCATCACATTCAAGAAACATGCACGGTCATTGTTGGAGAAGTACAAGTAATTGTCACCGTAGTAGGCATCGTACATCAAGTCAATGAGGGGGATACCCACGTCCAATTGACCGAACTTCATGTGGAAGGTTGCATTGCTGGATTCAATGTCCAGGCACCGCACGATCCACCGATCGTTCTGGCTGTTGTAGTAAGCATTTGTTTGGATGGCCAAATTGACAAGCACATCAAGTGGCAAGAATGAGTAGCTCATTCGGGAGTCGAGCAAGACTGGAATGGCTTTACCTGTGGACAATGTCACCAGTTTGGAGTTCTCAGTGTTTTCTAATTTGATTTCTTCAAGAGCCACGATCGGGAGCGGCACGCCAGCACCGTCGCTGGACCAGCCCTCGTATGGAATGGTGGGGAATTTGTACAATGAGTCCTTGTAGTATTGTTGGTCAACGGCGCCCAATAAGAGTTCGCCTGCCGTGGTGTTCAAGTCCTCGAAGCCGGAGAAGAACAACGAGTAGCCGCTGGCCAAGATGTGGCCCTGTTTCTTCAAGTAGTCCAACACACCCTGGCCACGAGGGTTGCGGGTGAGCCCCAATCCTCCCGCGTACATGTTGGTGTCGTTGGCCAACACGAACTCAAAGTCGTCGAGGATGATTTTCTCGTTGTTGGTGGTGCCGAGCGAGAAGTTTGCGTTCTGCAAGACTCCGTCGGCGTAAATGCCGTTGGGGTACGACACCAGGAACGAGGTGCCTGTGGCGTGCGATGCTGTTGTGGTGATGGTGGTGCCGTGGGTGGTGGTGACATCAACCGGAGTAAATGCGCCATCCAAGTGGCACACGGTGGCAGGGTAGGTGGTGCCGCTGACCTCGAACACGGTGTCGTCCGACGCCAAGGCCGTGTGGGCGCTCAAGTAGCTCTTGACCTCCAGACAGTCGGCTATTGCCAATCCATTCATTAGCCACAAGTCGGGCTGGAGCATGTCCACACGCACACCCATGGTGTTGCCCGTGTCATCGGTGACAATGGCGTTGTAGTAACCGTCGTTCTCCGGCACCGCTAGCGGGATAGTGATGAAGTTGGCCGAGTCGGCTGTAGGTTTCGACCTCGTGGACTGTGTGGACGACGGCGACGAGGTGGTGGCTGGCGACGTGGACAGCGACGCTGCAGACACGCAGGTAGCAACGAGGAGCCAAAGCATGAGGAGCTTGGAAGAACAAGTTGAGTAGTTGGTTTTTTTTTTTCTGGGGGGAAAGAAAGAAAAGGTGTATCCAGTAGTGCAGGCTCGGCATGTATCTGGGCCGTTGGCGCAGACTTGGGGCCCTGCTCGCAGTACCAGGGGGCCAGAAACCGCAGTTGAGGCTGGGTAAGAAAGGCGAATGCAAGGAGAAATTCGAACTAAAAAGGAAAAACCGGTGAAGAGGCGACGACGTTTGCTACGAGCCAGAAATTTCCATTTTTTTACTGGCAAAACCGTCTGGTTGAGCTGGTCTTTTCTGTTGTTGTCTGGGGCCCAAGTCTGGTGGGGCCGCAGAAAAAATGCTTATGTCAATGCGCACAACTCTTGGCCCCAAATGTATAATGACGCAGCGCACTTGGTCTGACCAGTGACAGAATACCTGGCAGAAAACAAGACGAACTACAGCAATTCTCAGGTATTTTTTTCTAGGTTGGAAGCGGGGAGCAGACGGAGGCGGAGCAAGTAGGAAAAGTCGGCGATTAGGACGTCAGTGGGCAGAAACGAGGAGACTCGCTGAGGCTCGCTTGGGTTCCGTCCCGTTTCTTTTTCCGAGACACTCCGGTGAGCCACTGTCCCGATTGGCTGTGCCAGTCAACAGGGCCTTGTGAGGAGTCAAATTTGTCGCAGTCGTACCGTCGTAACTCTGGCCCCCATGGCCGATCGGGACCGCATGCCTGCAACATGATAAAGATCCTCGCGGATACGGGGCGATCGAACTATGCTGATACGACGACAAATAAGCAAAGTGCGTGGCTAGTGGTGGCTTGGCTACGGAGTGGATTTGGGAGTTGCACCAGGCTGTGGTGAACATTGGTGGGCGGCACACGGGCCAATTTCCCCGGCTCAATTGGCAAAAAACAGCCCAAAATACTGGCCCGTTGCTCACTGCTGGAGCACTGAAAAGTTCTCCGATATTTTTTGACATGGGTCTACCCAATTCGCGCAGCTGACATGGGGCCACTGACATGACAAACCCGATCAGCGGAATTTCCCAGTGCCAACTGCGGACCAATTTAGGCAAATTCTGGAAAACAACTTGGAACTAGACGGCGTCTCGCTCCGTTTCAGACATGTCCCAGCCGCAGGTTGCGCTGGCCCACCTGGTTACCTTGCCGTGGCGCAAAGTGGCTCTGGACTTGGAGTCTCACCTTGTGCGGCAGTACGTACATTACCAGATCTCACAATGCACCACCAATACTTTCGGCACGGTGCTGATCTTTGCTGAGCTTCCTATTTTTCCGCCGGAAAATCCCAAGCCACGTTGAAACTCTCTGACAAATTGAGAGGATTCACACTCCGCAACCTGAATCATCGACTATGGTTTGAAATACCTCAAATCCTGGGGAAGTAGACCACACCTACGCTCCTAACTCCACTGGAACGGGGAAGGTTTATGCGGGTTCGTTTCATTGGCAGGAAAGTGCACGCGTGTTTCATGATGGGGCTTGTTTGCCGGCTAAACACTACAGTGGTTTACCGAGCATGGGTCCGGTTGTCTGATGGAAATAACAAGTTTTATCACCAGGGACAATTTGAGGCAAGACCAAGACCATAGACAATAACATGCACTGAGATAATAATCTCAGAAAATATTCAGAGGTGAATTGAATTTTTAAACCTTCTTAATGCAGCAATCTGCGCCATCAACATAACCATCTTGTTCCGTAGTAGTCTCTCATTCACCCCAATGAGGGTGTTCAGATACCTTTGTAGCAATTGCAACTTGGCTAAGTCCACCCAAACCTGCCAAATTTCCCACCACCCGACGAGCCAGTTGAATCTACATACGAGTTCCCAACGAAACCCAATGCGTAGTCGAATCCCTGGGTCTTCTTTCTCCTATATTTTCTGATCTTTTCATCAATATGTGATCGTACGTGAGCGTCTCACATTGTTTGAGCACTTCACATCAATCATTTCAAACGCAAGCCTAACGCGAGACAATAGACAAAGTAATTGTCACTTGACAAAATTCGCCCAATCGGACCACTTTTTTGACCCTTCCAATAATAAATATTGTTCACGACGTTGCACATAGACACGTTCTGGTTTTCATATAAAAATAAATAAAGCACTTGGCAAGTCAAGTAATCAAATCAAGCTATAAAGCCACATCACCACTTGAGAATTTGCGGTCGTTTAGGTTAGCCGAGTTACTCCCGCATGGTTGGATGAACCAGATTACGAATTGACAGCTCCATGTACAGGAATACAACCTGAAGCGAGGGAAGTTGAACAGAAATACTCTCTGGGTCAGTTGCGCTCAATAGCTTATCTCTTTCACCACGCTAAAGTCATGGCGAAAAATGCGAAAAGCATCAAGCCAAAACCCACATCGATGGGATTGGGTTTTTCTCGTCAATGTTGGATCTTTTGATCGGTACACTCCCCGGCTTTAGCGCCCCACTAACGAATTGAAAACCTCTTTTTTTTTTTAACGTTTATTGTATATTTGTTACTAATTAGTTTCGCCTATACAACTGGAGATGAATAAAAAAAGAAGCTCCGATACGGGGAATCGAACCCCGATCTGCTCGGTGAGAGCGAACCGTGATAGCCATTACACTATATCGGATTTGATAAAAATAACGACAACTGCAGGATTCGAACCTGCGCGGGCAAAGCCAAATTACTGCATATAACAAGCGTCAAAATATATGCACCATAACGCTAAATGGAGGAACAAACCAAGAAATGATGCGGTGGCTCAATGGCAGAGCTTTTGATTCCAAATCAAAGGGTTGCAGGTTCGATTCCTGTCCGTGTCATATTTTTTTGATTTCTTCTTTTTTGTTGACTTATACAAAGCTGATTCCTAATGTAGATTTCATCAATTGATTTCTAATACTTAACTATCTGCGTTTGCTTCTCGGCTTCCGTCGTCAGAGTGCTCATCAATGTCGAAAAGTCTTGCATCTGTATCGGCGGGCTGCTCGGAGAAGTTGGTGAAGTCTTCTGCATCTTCTTGAACGTCGAAGTTGACATCAGCACCTTCCTCTAACTCGTCTTCGTAGTCGTTTTCGAAATCTCCGAAAAGTTCGTCCTCATCATCAGGAACACGGACGTAGTTCCTTCTTCCTGGACGGCGACCAAAGATCGTGGCGGTCACCCGTTCCATCAAGGCCTTGTCGATCTTTCTGACAGTTTTCAAAACTGCAATTGTTCCCGCGACAAGAATGATTCCACCTCTGACAATTCTGTTCACCACAACATCAACCGTGTTTTCCTCAATAGGGTTGAAGTCATCGTCCTCATCCAATCTAATCTGACCGAACTGCAGGAATCCACCATTACGACGAATACCTCTTTCATAAACAAACCAAGTGGCTGCAAAGAAGACGAATAGCGGGAGGAGAATGATGACGAGAATCTTGCCTCCACCAACGTCGGTGCCGTAGTGTTCGCTAAACTCTTTCTCATGGCCTGGGCATGGACGTGGATTGAAAGCATCGAATGATTTACCCCCAACACACGTCGACAAAGGAATCTTTCTGTATCCCGTAGGTTCAAAGTATTGGAAAGTGTCCGGCTTACTGCACATGCTGGCCTTACGGTCAGCTGGAGTGAGTCCTTTGACAAGTTTGCAAGTTCCGTCCGTGTCTCTATAGTAGTTATAGTCACACTCGTAATCGTTTCTGGTACATGTGCAATTTCTCACCACCTTGTAAGCTTTGTCGAGTGGAGCAGAACCAATAAAACAGTCATTGTGCCCTTGAGCACGTCTCAAGAACTTTGCCTCATGTCCAAACAAGCAACCTTCAGATGATTCGGGATGTTTTGGAGTCCAATATTCATAATCTCCCACTGACGAGCTGTCCAAGTCGAGCTCACATTGTCTTGCGAAGAAATGAGTGAAGTCAATAGAATAGGCAGAAAATCCATCGCCCTTAACATCAGACTTGGCGAATATCACAAACTTTCTTGAGGTATCAGTGGGAATAGTGGCAAGATCTAACAATGTAACAGGCTTTTCCGCGAACTTGAATGTTTGCCACGAGGCACCCTCGTCTGTCGAGTAGACAATTTCATTGGTCTTCTCAACTGCATTCACAAGAACCAAAATGGTACCTTGGTCACCAAATTCCCACTGGTGTACACCCTTTCTGATCTCTCTCCAGGAGAGACCTCCGTCAGTGGATAGAAAAGTCGAAGCCTTTTCGTAGCTTTCCAAAGTCTCGCCGACATTTCCAACGCCAATCAAAACTCCAATTGCGGATGCCGACGAAAACGTATCTCTGAAATCGGGTCTCTCGGTGAAGCCATGAAGGTTAAGAGAACACTTGGAAAGTGATTGGCCAACGCATGGGAACTTTTTTCCTTCGGAATCGACTGAAGGTGGAGGCAAGAAGGACCACTGACTGCCATCATTGAAAGAAATTTGCGATTTGAGTTTTTTCAAATCACCGCTTTCAGGATTGTTGACAGTGTTTGCAATCAAGACTCCCTCAATACCTTCCATTCTATCATAGTCAACATACCCAACTGGGTTCCGGTTGACATCGTTCAATGACAAAACATACGATGTGCCATTAGAATTGGACTTGAGGATGGATCCACGCTCGCGTCCAGAATCACTGTTAGTTGTGACATGCATGAAAATCGATTGGGATCCTGAGTCCAATATGGCATAAGAAGTCTGGGCCTCCACTTTGAAGTCACTTGGGAAATCAGCATCGGCAAATGTTGTTCCATCCATAGTTACCTTGGCTCTCAACTCATGAAGCTCCGTGTCGACGGTTGCGACGATGACAAACTTGCTTCTGATCGCATAAGATGCGATATTGTCAAACAAAACCTTTGGTTCATTTTCTTTGAAATAGTTGGCAGATGAGACTAACTTTTTGTGATTGGCACCCTCAATTGTACAGTAAATCAACTCCAGAGCAGACAATCCGAAGATCGAAGAAACGTAGTTGCAAGCAACCGCATCGTCAATAAGCTTTGAGAACGATGAACCAGAATCGGTGGTATAATAAGCCGAGCAGTCTTTGGAGTCGGGGTGTCCACAATCTCCCAGGAACCAAATGAATTGAGAGGAATCTTCGGGATGATAGGACACTGGACGAACTCTGGATGCTGCAGGGCCCGGAGCTTTAAGTTTTCTGAAGGTGTTTCCGCCATCTTTAGAATAGTAGAACGTCTCACCAGCAGTGATCAAAGTTACGACTCCTTCGACTGGCCCGACAACGAAACCGTACACCTTTTCGGTAACAGGAACTCGAACGAAAGTATTACCACCATTGTTGGAAGCATAGACAATGCCTTCTTTGGTACTCACGATGATGTTGTCTGCCAACTCGCGATCGCTTTCAACATAGGCATACTGCGCAAGCGTGCCATCAAGTGAGCTAAGGCTTGAGCTGATACGGGACAGGTTATTCAGATCCTCTCCAAAGTTCTCACAGTTGAGCTCCTCAGTTGTGATGAAGGACAGCTTATCCGACTTACACAAGTTTCCGGCGGCCAATTGCTTGTTCTCAACCTTAACCGTTGCCTTCTTGGATTTTTGGCAAAGCTCACGAACTTTAACCTGGTCAGGAACACATTCACCCTTAGGTGACAATTTGAAGTAAGGCGAGCATTCGAAGTCCTCGTCAGTACACTTGCACGGATCCTCATTGACCTTGATATCCTCGAAAAGCGCATCCACAAGACATTTTGAGTCTTGCTTTCTTCTCATGAAGCTCTCGGTGTGACCATAGACACACAAGGGGCTGGAGTCTCCTTCTGCCACTCTGGCGTAAACTTTTTCAAAGTCCTTGTCTTTGTCGCATTTGGCACCTCCGAAAGCGTCGCTGAAGTCGATCGTGTACAAGAACTGCTCATAGCTCATTGATCCATCGTCTTGAAACACTCCTGTAAGAATGAATTTTTTTCCTGAGCCATCAAGCGTAGTAACAAATTGAATAGGATAGATTGCTTTTTCAAGTTTATGATCAGACCAAGTTTTACCTTGATCAAGCGAGTAGAGGAGCTTCTCTGCTGGAGAACCTTTTTTGCCAGAGTAAGGTAAAGCAACGATAATATTGCCATGATCAGCAGTAGAAGCGAGAGTTCCCTGATGCAATACCAACTTCCAGCTAATTCCTCCATCGCGTGACACATAGGTTTTGAAGGAGTTGAATTTACCAAGATGGGAACCTGTTGTTCCGGAGGCAACAAGAATGTTTGGAGTGGGGCCTGTGAGATATTTGCCCTCGGCCTCGAAAGAGTTGACACCGATGACATGAAGAGAGCACCCATCCTCCACTTTACAGGAATCATCATCGACGACAGCCAACTCTCTCCAGGTCTTTCCATCGTCGATAGAGATCTTGCTCGATGGCTTGTAGTTTCGAGAGCCGAAGAAGTCGTCCATCAACGACTCATCATCACCGTCTGGGTTATCACTAAGAGTGTTGGCGATCCAGACACCGTCCACGTTTTCAACCTTGGTAGTAGAACCGAATGCCACATTCTCGAGGAGACTTGTCCATCTCAAGCCAGTCGAGTCAGAAGAGTAGAGAGTCGACCGGAGAATATTTCCTTCTCTTGAGCCCTGGCCGACCGATATGAATAAGGACAGAGGACTGGAGTCGAGGAATTTGATGGCACCGGACGACACCTCAAAGTCGAGATTCGAGAGCTGGAAATCCTCACCGTTGGTCGAAATAAGAATCGACACCTGGGAGCGGGTGTTGAATCTATCGCTCTGAACTACAGCAACAATGAAGGATTGGTGGACGGACAATTCGATGATTTTGCCCGATTTCAACGCAGGATGGTCAATGGACGTGCTTGTCTTGAAGAAGTCTGTGGTTTTCACCAACGACGACTCGAGCACATGGCCAAACGAGTTGGTCTTGATACGTGAACAGAGGATGGTCTCCTTCTTGTCGATTTTGGCAAACTGCTTGGTGGCCAATGCAAATGTACAAGACACTGCATCGTCTGTCAAGAGTTTGGGGTCGGACAGGAGCCCATTGGTCGAGTAGTAGATGTGGGAGCGGCAGCTCAGTGGGTTGTAGAACCAGTCATCGCAAACCAAGAAGTTGAAGAGGAGCAAGTTGGGGTCGGCCGCATTGGGAGTAACCACCACTCTGGTCAAGCTGGCCTCCAGTTTCAAGCCGCTGGCGGTGAACTTGCGCCAGGTCTTACCCTTGTCGTTGGTGAAGAAGTGCCTCTGGCCCGTACCGAACGCAAACGCCCTCTCCTTGACGTGCTGGTCGAACATGAGCGATTGCACCTCGGTTCCCTCCATGACCTTGACGGTGGTCCAAGTGATTCCGTCGTCGTAGGAAACCCTGACCGAAGTGTGCTGCAACGACACCACGTTGTGCGAGTCGTCAAAGTATAAAAGATCGTTGAACGATTTGGTTTGTTGCATCTCCACCTTTGGAGAGAAATCGCCCGCCACTAGTTGGAGCATGAGCAACAACGCCCAGCCAAAGAGCGGGAGCGAGCCAATTCGAATCCTCGGCATTTTTCAAGAATAATTTGCTTTGGAATCACGGAATCAGGCGTGCAATTGCCGTGGATTGATTGTGGAGCTAGAAAAGAGAGTTTGAGTGGAACCAAAAGTGTCAACCAGATAGGAGTGCACGGGAGTCAGAGCCGTGGGGCACCTATGTGATAATTAAGGCGAAGTCAATGTGGCGAAAAAAAAGAGAGAAAGAGCAAAAAAAAGAGAAAAAAGAGAAATCAGAGAAATCAGAGAGAGAGAGAACAGAAACGAGACAGAGATTTGCTCGAATGAATGGCGATTTTTCTGCTATTAACACTATCTACCGTTGTGCTGTACTGGAATCGGTGGGATCCATTCTCACTCATTTTTATGTAATGTCGCAGTCCCCAAACTATGGCCCCACTGGTTCAGCTATTATACCATTAAATGGGTCCCACCATCCCCAAGAAGTCCAGATGCGACACAACCAGCACTCGTCCGCTCATGGTGTGGCTCGACCCGAAAAAGTCGCCGAGCGCAAAGCTGTAGTTGGACATGCTGGTGGAGAACACCTCCAAGTCTGGTTTCTGGATGCGGATGATGCACTCGAGGCCCGGTTGCGACTCCAGCTTGGCCAATATGTCAAAGTGGCGGGCCAGACCCACTATCCCGTAGAAATCAGAAAGAGCATTGGACACGAGCGACCGCCACGTGAGGAGATCGGGATTGAGCGAGTTGTAGACGGCCGGAAGCACGTTTTTGAGCTCTGGATCTGGTATTCTGAATGTTAGTATGGAGATGAGAGTTTGGAGCATATCCATGCCACCAAAACGCCAGAACTGGCCGCTGGAGCTAATGAGAAGAGGATTCAACATACAGAGCGAGTCGGAGATAGCACCAATCGGAAACTTCGGAGGAAGACATGGAGGACTTGATGGAGTAGGTGCTCATTGATGGAACATCTAGGGCCATACAGGATGAGGTGGATCCATAGATACGGAGACAGTAAGTGGAGAGCAACGAGATTTCTGAGGGCGAAGAAATTGAAAAGGAATAGATCCGCTCAGATCTCCTGGAAAATAAAAAGACAATATGCGAATTCCGTTTCTCCATCTTTTACTTTAAAAGCATCTCTCACTGCGACGATTCTCCAGTTCGCACTATGGGTTCTTGGAGGAGCTGCGACCATTGATGTAGATGATCACACTGTCGCTGGAGTCCAGTGCATCGCTGAGAGATGGAGGAATCAGCTGTTGATGTTTCTCCTTCGTTAATGAAAACGACCTTTTTCTGGGTTTGGCAGAACTCAAGTACTTCTCAAAGTATGGTGCATACCTGAACTTGTACTCACAGTCTCCGAGGCG
Organism: Sungouiella pseudoflosculorum; assembly: GCA_030674735.1. Lineage (NCBI taxonomy): Eukaryota > Fungi > Ascomycota > Pichiomycetes > Serinales > Metschnikowiaceae > Sungouiella > Sungouiella pseudoflosculorum. The sequence goes on along the minus strand of JAKUAO010000016.1, from coordinate 89,935 downwards.
AGAGTGGTCGCCGGCGATGAAAGACTCGGGAACATAAGAATTTTGTGGGTTGAGAATCTTTCCATTGTCCACAATTCGACCGGACTCTTCCAGGTTTAGGTTCACCGCTGCGTCGTAGAAACCATAAGGTTCCAGTTCGCGACACTGGGTCTCCCACCTCAGATACCCATAACCGTGCAAATCCATATACTCTGGTCGCTCAAACAGATTTTCATGACCAAAATCCCTCTCTAGTGGCACATTACAGGAATCGACTATTTTCCCGCTCCCAATCTCCTTTTCAGAGAAGTAATCGGGGTGGTCTCCGGTACTATCACAAAACTTTCGAGCACTAGATTCCACAACATTCCCACCATATCGATCTTGTGGCTCGCATACATACAAAATTGCATCCTGATGGGGTGAATTCTTCGAAATGTATGAAGAGGAAGAAATTGAAACGAAACGAGGCGGTTCCACATACTTATAGGTGTATGGTACTCTTTGTTTTTGGGAACTATGTAGAGAGGTTCCGGAGGGTGTCGAGTAGGAGTATTCCACAATATTCCAAAAATCGAACCCCGAAATGTTACTTTCGTGACGAAGAGACCTAAGCTCTTGAGAAGAATAGGTGATTGTCATTACTGGGTGCAAAAAGAGAGAATGGAAAAAAAACCGACAACTGCAGGATTCGAACCTGCGCGGGCAAAACCCAAAAGATTTCAAGTCTTTCTCCTTAACCGCTCGGACAAGTTGCCTGTTACGTTGTAATGAAGGAAATTATCATATGGGACCGGAATATTTAGCAGCCCAAAATGCACAAAAAACTCGATATTCATGATTCTGAAAAGCAAGCAAGATTAATGAGATCATCAGGTTTCCAAAAACGCTATTTTGGACTCTCAAATCCCAAAACTGCGCATTTTAGCTTCTCGTCCCGAAATCTCCCTCGAAAGCTGCCTAGAGGAGCAAATCAGCAGTAAATCCAATTTACCGAGTCTCAAACATCCGTTAAATCTATCTTTTGCCACCAGATTATTCATATTAGCCATAATTGGCGTCGGTGTTCAACCAAACCTCAACTCTCACTATACAGTGCACACACTCATTGTAGAGTCAAATACCATACTTCTCTTCCTACCATGGGCGACTGGCAGGAGGCTCACGATGATCAAGGAAGGGTATACTTCTACAACTCCGTGACTCAAGAAACCAGCTGGGAAAATCCCGAGGTTGCCACTTCTCTGCTGTGGAGAGCCTACAAGACAGACGATGGGAAAGAATACTACTACAATGAAACTACCGGAGAAACCACTTGGGACCGTCCTGCGGAGCTAGAATCTCAAGAAGAAACAGGAAAGTCAACTGAAACCGAGCAGAAGACAGAGGATGAACCGAAAAAGGAAGAATCGACTCCACTTCAACTAGGTGAAAAGGACAAGGCTCTATCCGCCGAACCAGTGGTCAAGGGCGCAATTGGCGAAGTGGAAGAAGCCAAAAACGAAGAAGAGGCACAAGAGGCTTTCTTTGGCATGCTCCGACAGGAAAACGTCGATTCCACATGGTCATTTGATCGGGTGATCAAGACCTTCATCCAGAACCCAGTGTACTGGCAGGTGGGCGACTCGCTTCGACGCAAAACGCTATACGACGAGTATCTCGTTCACAGATTGCAGGTGGAGTCTCAGAACAAGACCCAGCTCATCGAGAGTTTTCGTAAGAACTTTGTTGATGTGTTGAGCTCATACAAGAAGCTGGGGACCCTCAAGAGCTCCACTCGTTGGTCTTCGATCAAGAAGCTCCTCATTGCCGAGGATAATCCCATTTTCAAGCATGCTATTCTCCCTGACCGTGAAATTGAGGAGATATACCACGAGTATGTGAGAGGGTTCACCGAGGAGCAGAATAAGGAAAAAGATGAGAAGAAGAATCAAGCCTCGAGTGAACTCGAAGCGTACCTAATACAGATAACACTGGGCCAAGAGTCACAAGATTTGACCTGGAAAGAGTTGCATTCTCGTCTCCAGAAAGACGAGCGGTTCAAAGCCAATAAGCATTTTCAAATTCTCACGGATCTAGACATGTTGAAAATCTACATGGACAAGATTTATCCTAAGATTGTGGAAGGAATCAAGCTACGGATCGAGAAGGCAGAGAAACAAAATTATTCTGCGGATAGAAGTGCCAGAGCTGCCTTCAAGAGTTTCTTGACTAAGAACATCACCATCAACGCCAACACCTTGTTCAAAGATGTTTTTCCAGAAATCGAAAATGAGGATGTATTTATTGAGCTCTGTGGAAGAAACGGGCTGACGCCGCTAGAGCTTTTCTGGGACGTTGTGGACGAGAAGAAGCTGGCTCTCAAGGTCAAGAAAGATATTGTTGAGGGCAGTCTTCGGAAGCAGGAGAAGGTAGATGAGCAAGACATATTCGAAAACTTCGATGCGTTCTTGAAAGAGCTCAAGTCTGTCAAGGACGAGAGATTGGCTGTGTTTGACTTCGAACTGAAAGACCTCGAAGAGTTGAAGATCATCTACGATACGTTGTGCAACGAGCGAGAGTTGCAGAGGCAGAAGGACCAGCTCGAGTTTGACAAGGATATCAAGACCAAGACAAAAGCACTAGCGCTCTGGCTCTCGAAAAATTACTCACTTGTGGATGATAGCATTTTGCAAGTAATCAAGCCCGAGACAAACAACGACGCCAGCCTGCAAAAGGAGAGCACAGATGACGGACTGGAGAAGCAAAATGAGTCCAAAACGGGCACCTTGGTGCACCTTCTATCTCTGGGACCCAAGTTGGTCCACAACGACCCAAACGTGGAGTCATGGAAGGCTAATGTTAAGTGCGAGCCATTCACTCTGCTCCGAAAGCTTATTGACCACCACTACAAAAAAGTGCCGGAAAAAGCCGAATCTCAACTACAAGAAGCAGTGAGCAGCGCAGTCAACTTGCTTCTTCCCTTGTTACTGGAACTCCCCACTCGAAAACGTCCAGCTCCAGAGGAAAATGTTAGCGGGGCCAAAAAGCCTCGGGCCGCAGAGAGTAATCCAGTTCTCATGAACTACTAGCAAAATCTACGAAATACACGCAGCACTCAGAACTAAGCGCACACCAGTAATTCGTCACCGCTAATTTGACATTGCTGCTATTTTTTCTTCTTCATTTCCTTTCTCGGTTTTTCCTCTTGATTTATTTGCTTCTGACTCCTCCAAACTGAATGGCGGTGCTTGCTCCTGCATGCGCCTCCTCCACTCACCACGTACTTGCCCCAATCTTAAACTAACCCCTTTAGCTTCTTTATCTGGTCATGGTATGTTGCCAATCGTCAAACAGGAGACGTGGCGGAAGATCCGGAACGCGGAACTCACGCTAATCTCCTTGTCCGAATTGCCCAATTTGCCCCGTACTAACACCTCCAGTCGCAATCGTTAAAGCCATATCTAACTGCCGTCAGAACTTCGTTGACAGCGGCCATTTGCTTGGAGGATTTTTCGTCACAGCTCGTGGAGAGACACAACCGGCCTGAAATCGAGGTGGACAACTCGCACAACCCAGAACTTATCTTGAATCCTGTGACAATTGCCAGAAATGAAAACGAGAAGATTTTCATTGAACCCTCGATCAACTCGGTGAGAGTTTCCATCAAAATCAAACAGGCGGACGAGATTGAGCAGATCCTCGTTCACCAGTTCACCCGGTTCTTGACCCAAAGAGCCGAAAACTTCTTTATCTTGAGAAGAGTTCCTGTGAAAGGATACGACATTTCATTCTTGATCACCAACTTCCACACCGAGAAGATGTTGAAGGATAAGTTGGTGGATTTCATTATCGAATTCATGGAGGAGGTTGACAAGGAAATTAGTGAGATGAAGTTGTTCTTGAACGCTAGAGCCAGAGTCATTGCCGAGGCTTACTTGACTCCGTTTGACTAGACAACCAGCTGCTGGCAGTTCCTGACATGTACAGTAAGAAAAATAAAGAATAATATTAAAACATTAGAACGAACCAAATTGTTAATGCTCTTATTAATCCACGCCCTTTGTTCACCATGGGCACAATGCTTATTCCCTAGTTTGTTTGTTGTTCTTCGCTGGGTTGCAGCTGGTTAGCTAGTGGTGACCGCATCATTAGCGGGCTGTCTCCCCGGAAAGATTGATTACTTTTGTGTGATGCCGCATCCGAATTATGACTGCCCAAACTGGCTCTTCTCTCCAGGTTCTGATCGCTTCCTCTGGTCGGATTTGTTCCTGCCACGGTTGATTTTGGCTGACGAACTATCTCCTTGGGGGATAAGCTCTGCTGCGATTGAGGTGAGTTAGCCCCAGCTGAATGCCCCCCTCTAGCTACTCCTGATTGCGCAGAATATGGAGGAGTGTTGAAGGCCAGGTTCGTGTCGTATGGAGATTGCACATTGTTCTGAGACATGCGGTACTGTTGGGCAGAGCTAGGTCTTGTCATCTCCTTTCCCTTGCCCGCGTTCCCATTGTAGGCGAAGGGACTTGGTCGGCCAGAATTGTTCATGAACTGCGAGTTCGATGGAGGTCCATATGAGTTATACCTCAGGTTCAGTGGAGGTTGTGTAGGCTGAGATGCTATCTGGTTTGGATTTTGTTCAATTCCTGGCTTTGGCTGCGGTTGAACTGGCTGCTTGTAAGCTTTGTTGTAGTCGATAGTGGGTACATTGGGCACCACCATAGGTTGATCTGCGCTTTCATTGAGCAAACCAGGAATATGATTCAAAACCAAATCCAACTTCTGCAATGCGTCACCAACTTGCACGAACCCCTTTGAAGAGATTTTTAAGATCCACCGATAGTTGAAGATTTGATCTTTGTAAAAGTCTGCTTCCAGTTTGTCGGCCGAAGAGACAAATAAGAGCGCAGCGAAGGTTCCAATTAAGGTGAAGTTTGCAGCAGACGATGAATGCCAAAATGAGTGAATGTGCTCCGGCTTGAGGTCTCTAACAAACTCAATAGAAGCTAGGAGCCTGGTTTTAGCAGCTGTTCGACACACACTTATGAGCTCCTTCGGGAGTGCACTTCTGTCGGAGCCCAGCTGATGCATGACGGTGATGATTTTCCTGTGAAGAGTAAGTTCAGCTGCGAAGTATGCTAGCTGAAGGTAGCCATTGGAGCAGAGCTTGCGAGGTTGGACTGAGTTCATCTGAAGTTCGACAGGAAGAGAGTGATACCAGTTCCGCAATCTCAATTGAATGGGCTTGGCGATTCGAAGGACCTCGTTCACATCGGCAACTTCGATCATGGCTTTCATGGAATATAGCGAATTGATGATATCCGACAAGATTCGGGAAAGTCCAATCAAGTTCATGAAGTTTTTCTTTCCATTGTTGATATCTGAAGAGCCTTCCTTGAGATCGCCGTCTCCGTGCTTCTCAGGGAAATCCTCCTCTACCAACAGCAGAACCACCCAGTTCATGTCACTGATGTGCGACGGACGTGCGTTCTTCAAGGCAAGCCACTTGTCTTCCATGTAAACTGCCCATGCAAGGCGCTTCCGGAGACCTCTCTCCCATTTTGGGAGCTTCCAATGATCGCAGTCCAAACCCAAGCCCAATTCCTCAGATAACGCAACAACTTGCGAGCAGAGAACCCAATCATTGTAATCTGAATCGTTGAAAGACGAGCTGAGCAGGGCAGAAGCATCGTTGACAGAATGAGCGGGGTTTCCCACATTTCCGCCAAGTTCCCTGACAATGTGCTTGCATTGCAAAAGCAACAAGCCTGCCTGAACTGCACTAAGCTTGGGTCTTTTAAGAATCTCCAATAAGTAGTTGTTCAAGGCAATCTTCAAGATGAGCTCCACGTTAGGTTTAGGGAAGCGATTGAGCTGAGGGTCGTAGTCCCACCAATGAATGGCGAGCACGTAGACGGCAGCGAGAAGCGGAGCACTGAATTCTCTGTGAGTACGTGAATATTTCTCCAAAAACACCTTCTTGTGAAGAATTGGGTACAGCGGATGGATGATGCGAAAGTAAAGATCGATTAAGATCTGGCCATGCGGAGCCACGAACTTCTCAATTGCATCCACATCATTCAGCATATTCTGGTACAGCAGCTTTGACTGGTCGTCCTTGAGGACGAATTGTGTTCTGTCTCCAACTTTTCGGAGAGAAACAGAGTCGGATAAATTGATCTGCTCAATTTTCGAAAGGTTGGGATTGCGGCCAGATCGGCTTGTACTGTCCAGGTTAGAGTTCTGTGCGCCGATGATGACATCGAGGAGATTGTTGTCGAATAAGTACGACGTGGGACCGACGTAAAAGGACGACCTGGGGAACTGCAACGAAAGAGTTTTGCGCAAAAGCGAGTTGTTCATCATCGAATAATCCTGGATTGGCGCCACATCTCTTATAGGAACGTTCGGTGGGATAATGTCCAGAGTCTGGCCCAAATACTCAACTTCGGTAGGCAAGCCATTATCGTGCGACGGGAGGCCCGATCTTTTGGCCCTTTTGGCCATAGGCTCGTCAGCATCGTCCTTGCGAGGGTTCGGCTGAGTATATGTGCAAGTGAGCGACTTGGACTCACATTGGACGCAGTTGTTGGCCCCAGGAACAATCACACACTTTGTCTTTCTGCGTCGACAGTGATCGCAGGGCCGGCGAGGCTTTGTCTTTGCTTCTTGAGCCACGCCCATGGCTCTGGCCTCAGGCTGCGGCTGATGCTGGATTCCCTGGTTCTGCTGATGTAGGCTAGATGGAACTTGCTGGTTGTGCAATCGCTGCTGGCCATTGAATTGGCCCTGCGAAAGCGCAGAGGTGCTGGGACTGTGGTTGGAGTTGGACGGCGTCTTGTCCAGCACAGGAAAGCGCTTGGAGTCGTGGACGCTGTTCTGGTACTGGATCTTCTGCATGATCGATCCGGAACTGCCACTATCTCCGGAGGGATTGAAGTCAAACGTGCCGAGTAGGTCGTGGTTCTGGTCGAGTAGCATGTTCAGCGCCCAGTCCAAGTAGTTGGGCGAGGTGGAGAAGTCGCTGGCATCGTCCTTTCTCGCGTAGTTGGGCGTTTCTCCGTTGTCCACGTAGTTATGTTGTGGTGACGGCCCGCTGGGCTGATTCAAGCTCGGGTCGTATGGTCTGGATGTGGCCAGCGAGGAGCCGGTGTTTCCGGCAGTCCTCGATTCGTCTTGCGCCGAATACTCTCGGCCCAGGATGCCTCCGTCCATGGTGGGATGTGGAATGGGGTGTCTTTTCGATAAAAAAAATCAGTGGAGGACAGCGATAGGGCAAAGTGCAGCGCCTGAAACGGGAAAAAAAAAGAGGTGGAGAGCGAGACACTGAAACCTGGTCGCCGCTTAAGAAACTCCACAATACACGCAGCCTCGAGTTGTGATTTGCACTTGGGGTGCTATCTGATGAAGGGAAATGGTAATGGCATTTGTTGGGAGTGCGCGCACCAGATACATACCAGACAAACTAGCGGTGGGGCTTTGGGCGAGATAGATCCACCTACGTGCAGAGGATCTTTTTCTTGGGAAAATCGGGAAAATCAAGGTGAGGATCCCGCAGGGGGTGGGATTGGCGTTGAAACATCGGCAGAATTTCTGGAAAACAAGAAAAATCCCTAGAATCTGTTTTTCCAGCTTGCTGGCTTGTCCCTAGCGTGACTAGTATTGTATTTTCTGAAACTTGTCTCCGCATGCAAAACAGTCAATAATCGTCGGGGTATGCTCGCTGTGGAGACGATAGGAGAATCAGTTTTTTATTTTCACGTCGCTTGACCGGCAAACTTCGGGACACGTTAGACTAACGCAAAAAATGTCGATTTTTCGTGGTGAACCTGGTCACCACTGGAATTTAGAGGTGGAAGTCCGCAGCGAGAATCGTAACGAATAAAATACGAGCGAGGGACGAGATGGAGATCTTGATGTTTCCAGAATTCGGATTTTTTTTTTTTTTTTTTTTGATAACTTCTTTCCTCCTTCTGCTTCTCGAATTCTAGCGTAATCGCCCTTCGTTTCTCTCAATTTGGTTCCGCTCTTGTTGTTTGTTGCTTACCTTCTTCCAACTCTATCTGGTGCCAGTCTTATGCATCTGCAGTACTCAGGTCTTCACCAACAAGGTCCATGAATGGCACGACGGAATCAGCCGCTTGACATCTCGGATATCCAGGATGAGTTCGACATCTACGACCGATTCGTCATCAAACAGCGCAAGGCCAAGCGCAAATTGGCCAGCGACTCCAGCCAAACTTCTCTCCTCTCTGAGAAGGTGAAGAGAGTCGATGAGAACCGGAAACGTCGGCCCAAGGTGATGGAGTTGCCCGAAGTGTCAGGAATTCAGCTGGACGATGAATTGCCTGCAATTGTGGAGAGCTCGGATCTCAGAGAGGAGCTGTGTGTCGAGGCCATCCCCAATATCCAGAAACTCGCTGCAGACATCATCAGCCAATATGACCAGCTCCAACTTGAGGGCATTTTCTCTGATGCAGAGACAAACTTCATGTTCCGCTTGTTCGTCAGCGCAGTCAGCTTTGGACAGCTGCATTTATTGACTTTTCCTCCTCAGGTGTCCAATCTATACGTTTCGGTGCTTCGAGACATTGCTTCGAAACAGAGAGCACAGCACAACATCAACGAGCGGTTTCTATCGCCGAACGAAGCTTCTGGGCATCATAAGTACGTTTCTGCCCTGGAGGCTCGATCTCCGGGAAGTGGTGCTGGTCTGGCCTCGTACAAGATCACTCACACTGGAAATGGCCGTATAATAAGAACCAGCGAGAAGTTTCCGGTGCCAAAACGTATTTTGCGCTGTCTCGACGAATCATAGACTAAAATATCTGTCTATTATGGCTCTGGTATTAAACTCAACGAGTTTGAATGCAGTTGAAATCACCGTGTTGAGGAATCTTGCTCTCACTCGGACTCTCCAGTTGTTGACTCCGAATTGGCTCCTCTTAGTATTAATCGATCGACGTTCTGGAAGCTTCAAGACTCTTCAACAGTCATGCTTCCCTAATGGGGAAACACCCTCTCCTTGACGTTCTCGACAAAGCCTCGGTCGTATATGTTGATCAAGTCCGTCTCCATCAGCGCAATCTTAACGAAGGTGAAGTTGTTGCGGTCTTCATTGGTATAGCGAGTATGACCGTCGTCATTCAATGGAATGTACACTTTCTCCGTCCCACCGTCGTCCAATCTGTAGAATGCCTCTTCCACATAAACTTCTTTCTCGACAATGAAGTAGAGTAGACCCAACGACACCAAATGCTCGATGTCGCCCCATTTTTCCGCCTCGTTGGTGGTCACACCCAAGTATAGGTAGCGCACATGGAGCAAAGTGAATAGCAGTGTAATGAGCGAGATCACCGATGCCAATATGAGTAGCATGCCCGCTATGCGATTAGCCTCAGTGGTGGCAACTATGAGTCTCCACCAACCTTCAGGCCGCTGATGTTGCGCCAATTCCCTCCAGCACAAGTACGCTCCGTAGGCCATCATGTTAATGTTCAGCACCAAGAACTCCATGAACCACCGAAACGTGTCCTGGCCCACGCAATTGTTGATCCAGATGCAGTGGTGGTCGTAGAGCAAGACACAGCGGTTGCACACGGAGCAATGCTTCGACCGGGCCGGCTTCTCCCGCTGGCAGGTGGAGCACCATTTGCCAAAGAAGATGAGGCCGTTGTTTCGATAACGCGAGCAGGCTGCGTCCACGTTGGCCGCAGTGACCGTTCCAGGGTCTGTGAAGATAGCCTTGATGGTGGATCTCGCCACGAAGAGGATCGAACCGGCAATGTAGGCGGTGTGGGCCCAAGAGTTCAACACTCCGGTGTCGAGTGCTGGATACACCCATTTGAAGAACTGAAACACGCAGAACAGCACCACTGCCACGTAGAAAACCGGGATCAGCAGCCGTAGCACCACGTAGATGCGTTCGTTTGTTCGGACTTGGTGGAGAGTCCACGTATTTGCCCTGGCCAACTGCAAGTAGAGACCATGAACTGGTGAGTTTCTTAGTGCGGGCAGATTGCCGAATACTAGAATGGCCACCACCGCCGAAAGCAGAAAGATGAGTAGAAGCGGCAAAAGCATAGCGATTTCTGCGATTCGGCCGGTTTGGAGTCGCAGGTTCCGTTTTTTTTCTCCGCAAAACCGGTGTTTCTTCCGCTTAACTACTCAGGCTTAAAGTTGAAATGGAGCGCGAACTAAATTCTGGGGAATGTCAAACATCAACTCTCGCTTATTCTAAGAACTTGTCGCCAAATCGCCACCACACCCTTAATTATGGCCGAAATTGTCGCCGAGGAGATCGCAAAGATCACAAATGTGCTCAGGACGGTGCCCATGAAGCCGGGAATCGACCCGAAGTCCTATTTCTTGGATATCTACAAACTCACCTACAACGACATAAGCGAGCTCAACCTAACCGAGGAGCGGTGGGACCTGCTCTACCCGATCCCGGTCAACAAGCTCTTGAAGCTCGGCATCTCGTTCGGCAACTTGGTCAAGTCGTTCCTGATGGAGCAGGCTGCCTACGACAGCAAACACCATTTGGATGCCAATAACCGCAAACACCAGAGCTCCGACCCGTTTTTGGACAACTACAAGTCCGGGCGGCTCCCCGTGTCGAACCACTACATCTCGTTTGCGCGCAACTTCCATCTTCTCTTGAAGAATTTCGACGTGGGCTCTCCACTGGAGGATTCCAAACGTTCTCGTAACTCTCGCTCCAGTCTTGGTCTAGCCGAGTCCGAAACACATTCCACACACGGCTCGCAGACCAGCGGCGGCGTGACCGGCTCGCCTATCAAGTTGAATTCGCGGCAGTTGCTCATTGAGAAGTTGGAGATCAACATCAGCCTCGATCCGTTGTTCACGATGAAAATCGTGCTCAAATTGTTGGTGAGCATGTTCAACATCGTGCGGGCACTGGTGGACTCACTTGCAGCCGAAGAGATCAGCGAACTTGCGGCTATTCGAGCATATTCGGAGAGCTCGTCCATCTTCTCCAACAACTCGGCAACTTCTGGTGGACAGGATTCCATCACCACCATGGACGATTACCTCCGGTTCATCCAGGAGATCATCGCCCGGGTGAATCTGGGCATTGTGGACCCGCTCAACAACATGCTACTAACGGAAATTGTCGAACCTCGTGCTATTACTAGTTTCCAGAACCTAACTAACAGTATATAGAAGCAACGCCAGCTTGCTCGGGTCAGAACCACCATTCGGCCACCCGCAGCCACACAAAATGCGCCGTACGTCTGCCCAACAACTTGCCAATCATCGGGAACAACACAAAGTTGACTAGCCCGGTAATTTGCTTGATGCTCTCTTCCCAATGTTCCTGGGCACTCACTTCATAGTCCATGCTGGAGTCGTCGGAGTAGTAGTCGACCTCGGTGTCGTTATCATTCAAGTCAGCGACCACCTCGAGTTCGTAAAGATCCTCGGGCTGTATTAGGTTATCGAGCGACATGGGGGGTGAGAGAAGTGTGGGTGTAGGCTGAGTTCGTTGGTTGGTTGATCTCAAGGTTTGGTAAGGTGAGTAGTCAGGTGCAGGTAGTGCCTTCGGTCTGACTGGGAAACCTTTAATCAATGAGGTTACTTCGAGGGCAAGACTCGATGTAAATGGCGAAGTATCGTCCGACAGAGATGAACTCAGGATGAAGCGAATTCTTAGAACTTTGTTTTTCTGTTGCAGAATCAAAACCCTTGTCTCCAACCTCAACCTCGATTTCTCAATATACCGACTAAGTGGACACTTTCAGATTTCGGATGGTAAGCTAACGAGTCTCTCTGTGGTGATTGATTTTGCAACGTTACAAGAGTTTCGAACTCATTCGCAGCTCTTTTCTGATTTTCCTCTCTCTTGATGTTGGACTCTTTGTCTCTCTTTCGCAGCCTGTGAGCTTTGGGTGCAACATCGAAAACCACTTCTCGCAAATGCCCAACTCATAAGATTATAAAAAAGTAGGAATTTAGCAGTCGTTTCATTCATAGAGATTCATCTTCAATGCAATACAGCACTCCATTAGAGGGAATTTACTCGGAAAGCTTCCTCCACCGTCTCAGCTCATCCCCACACTGCACTGCACACTTCAGAAAAAATTATGATCAAGAGGTTGTTCAGAAACATCACCAAACCTGGCCGAATGTCCATCAACGTCGAGGATTTCAATGTCATAAAGGAGGGCAAGGCTACCATCTTGGCCCCCAAACAGGATAAGGTTTTCTACAACCACATCCAGCAATTCAACAGAGACTTGTCGGTGATGGCCATCAGAGCATGGCTGGAACAGTACAAGTCATCGAAAGAAGGTGTCAAGGAACTTCGCAGCAAGCGCAGAAGATTGAACAACGAAGATAAGGCACAGAGTGAGGCAAACGCTGAAGATGGCGAAAAGGCCACTGATGCTTCCAAACCCAGAGCCCAGGAACCTCCGTTCATCAGAATTCTCGAAGCTCTCTCGGCAACAGGCCTTCGTGCTATCCGTTACGGACACGAGATCCCACAGGTTTCCCAGATTGTGGCCAACGATTTGCTTGCTGAGGCAGTCAAGTCCATCAACAGATCTGCCCAATACAACAAGCTCGATGAAGTTGTGGTGGGACACCAGGGCGATGCCATTAAGTATATGGGATCGATTGCTGATAATGACAAGTTCCATGCCATTGACTTGGACCCTTATGGCACAGCCGCACCTTTCATTGACAGTGCCGTTCAGCTGGTCAAGGATAATGGACTTTTGTTGGTGACATGCACCGATGCCGGAGTTCTTGCCGGTAACGGGTACCCAGAGAAGTGCTTTGCGCTCTACGGAGGAAACAACTTTGGTAATACCGACATGGGCCTGGAGGCCAATCATGAAGCCGGAATCCGGTTGATTCTCGGCACCATTGCCTCTGCTGCTGCCCGTTATAAGAAGTGCATCGAGCCGGTGTTGAGTCTAAGCATCGACTACTACTTCAGAGTGTTTGTGCGGGTCACCACCAGTCCCATCGAAGTCAAGAAGTTGGCATCACAAACCATGTTGGCCTACCACTGTGTGGGATGTGGCTACACTGTGGACCAGCGCCTTGGCCGGGTTTCTGACAAAAAGTTCCAGACGCCTCGTATTGCCCACATCCCAGGTGAGAACTGTGGCTTCTGTGATAGACCCTTCCACCTTGCCGGACCCATGTGGGGTGGACCCTTGCATGAGCAAGAATTCATCGACAAGGTGTTGGAGATCAATGCCAAGGCATCGCCCGAAGTGTACGGAACCCGGGAGCGAATCAAGGGTATGCTTTCCTTGGCCAAAAATGAATTGGAGGCTCCATTTTATATCAACTTGAACCAGTTGCTGAGCTTCATGAAGGCACCACCCATGCCAATTGACGATTTCGCCAAAGCGATCGGTAATTTGGGCTACAAGGTGTCGTTGACACACGCCAAAAAGAACTGTGTCAAGACCAATGCTCCATGGGAGCTGGTGTTACAGATTGTCAGTGGCTGGTTGAAGCGGAGCAACGAGAAGTTGGTGACGGAGCACAGGGCCAGACTCGAGAAGGAGACGGACGAAGCTAAGAAAGCGAAGTTGGAAGCCAAGATCGAGGCTCTCCGTAAAGATTTGGGAAGCAATCCCAACTTGACTCCCGGAATGGTTGGAACTCGCATCTTGGCCACAGTGCCCAAGAGAGACATTGACTTTGACACCGCCAACAACGAGAGCGACCGCATCAGCAAGTTGCGGAAGTTGAAGATGGTGCGTTACCAAGAAAACCCAACCAAGAACTGGGGGCCAAAGGCCAGACCCACCAACGCATAGAGTCGATAGGATGACAAAATATAGAGCATGAAGAAGTCAAGAGAAGTAGGTCAGGGTTCAAGAAACGAGATATCAACGTCATGGAAGCATGGCTGCAACAGCCGATAAGATAAAATGCCCAAGACAAATGAAAGACAGCTTAACGTTGTCTTGATTGGAAAAGATAGCTGAAATACCTTTTCGATGTTATTCCAGAGTGAACTGTGGACCACTGATAAATGCTGGCATGCAGCAGATAACAAATGTTTAGAAGTTAGAGGTGAAAGCAGAGAATTGGTGGATAGAAAGATGAGGATAGGCAAGCAGAATGCAAGAACTGATAACTGATAGCACGAATTTGATAGCACGAATTTGATAGTAGATGATTGGTAGCAGATAATTGATAGCAGATTGGAAATGGCCGATTGCCAAAAATATCCGATAGCCCATAATTAAGAGCATGTGCACCCTACGATCGCGTTGGCAACATACTGGGCATGTGATGAACAGGGCATGTCTCAGTGCCTTATCTCTAGCACAGGGATCGCAATGGAAGAATATCGTGGAAATTCCGGCCAAGAAGGAGTTTCTTTTGGAATTGGATGGAGGCCAGGAACGGACCAATGGAAATTGTGGAAGGCACAGATACTCCCGACGGCAAATCACGGGATATTGAGGAAAGGATAGCGAAGCCCCCAAAGGGATAATTGCAAGAAGTTTGGATTCTGGATTCCCGATTCTGGATTCCCGGAACCCATCGCCTACACAAAGCGGCTAAACACAAATTATCAAAATTAGAGTCTATAAAGGCGCTTACAACAACAAAGCGACACCGGCAGCAGCAGCAGCACCGAACAAACCAGCACCAACAGCAGGGGCAACGGCAGCGTTACCAGAGGAGGTGGTCTTGTTGGAGCCGTTAGAGCCGTTAGAGGCGTTAGCAGCAGAAACAGCAGAGGCGGCGGTCAAAGCGAGGACGACGGTCTTGAATTGCATTATGAACGAATGAATAGATAATTGTCACCAGTGGGAAAGCGCGGGCCCGGGGGTTTATATAGGCGGCCAGAAAAATTTTCTGCCTGGCGTTCAGCCCCGTGTTGACGATTTTTTTTTTTTTATGCGCCTGCGTACCTAGCGGCGCGCTTCTCGATTGGGAAAAAATCCACTTAATCAGGGTTGTCATCACCCGATCAATTTTATTTGCAACAGGATTATTTTTCTTCCTGCTGTTCCTTCTGTAGACGCCGAGGGAAACCGCAGCGATGGACTCGGTATGTTCTGCTGTTTTTTTCCTCGGTATCTTCTCGCAACCTTGTTGGGTCCTCCAGCCCCTGGACCCGCTGGAATCCCCTGGGTCCCCCACTTCTCACGTATCCCCCCACCCATGTCTTGGACCCATGCAGGCGATCTGGAGTCGCGATCAAAATGGCCAAGTAATTGGGCCGTGAACAGGGGCGAATGGGCGGGCCGAACACTTCTAGGCTGTTCTTTTTCTGGTACGGGAGAACCTCGCCACACTTGGCGCCCGCAAACGGGCCCGAGTAAGGATTTCCTGGGGGCGCCTCATGTGGTCTGCCCACTGTGGGTGAGGGTCCGCGAATGCGCTTTTCCCTATAGTAGTCAATTCTAGCCAGTTTCGTGGCGGTGTTTTTGCCATTCATTGTGGCTCGAGGCTTACGGTTGTGGTGCCCCAGTGACTGGTACTGGTGTGATTACCACCAGGGCTGACATATCCATGAGTCATGGGTTCTGGCGCAACTACGGTTAGGGGTTGTCGAAAAAAAGCTGGCGGTTATCGCTTTTTATTTTTTTTTTTGCGGTGTTCCTTGCACTTTTTCCTTGGTCCTCTCGCCTCGATACACCCTGAATTCCGCCCGGGTTGCATTCCACGCCAGGCAAAATTCGCCGCGAAGGATTTGCCCGATTCTACGCTGCCTGCCGGCATGGTCGGGCCGACCCATTATTTTCTTCGCCGGATTTATGGGCCGTTCCACATGGGCAGTGCTACCGTGACAGAGTGATGGCTTCTAAAGACGATCGCATCACTCTTACCTTATCGGCGACCCCATGGGCAGTTTCGTAATATGCGCGCTCCATTTACATTTGCAGGCATTCCCTTCCCTCCATACTGCCATTGTGAGCTCGGAGCTGGTGCGGCTCGCTCCCCATCCAGAATAATTGACTCGGCTATTTTCACTTGAAATCCGTGTCGTGTCGTGTCGTGGATCTTGGGTCGTGTCGTCTCGACAATTGGTTGTTTACCTTGTGGAATTCGGCCCACGTTGTTATCGGTCCGCCTCTTGACATTGACACCTGCGATCGCCCGAGATCAGCTGGACCTCCTTCGCCGACACGCATCTCGGATTGTCCACTCCTACTATGCATCACCATGAACTCCCTCAAGCTGTCATCTCTCCATAGCTTGGCTCTCCACTGTGGATTCCCAACTGCCACAACAAAAGCAGCGCGTCTAGCGTGCATCGCCAACTACGACGACTATTTTCTGGCTCTCGGCAAACCACGCCCATTGTCCATCTTGTCGGTGGACGTGGGTTTGAAGAACTTCTCCTATTGCTACAACTCATACTCATCACTAAGCCTGCCCACCGCGGAAATCCTCCAATGGAACCATGTGAATCTCCATGAAAAGTTCGGAGTCGATTACCAGCCGAAAACCAGGGATCCGGACTCGTTGGTGGATTCGAAGGCTTACATCGCTCACATCGCAGTCAATGTGGTTGATAAGATCCTTCTAGCCCACAAGAACCCTCCGAACATCATAATGATAGAGAATCAACGTACAAGATCCAACGGAAACACATCTACGCTTCCGAATGTGCTTCTCAACTTCACGTTGGAGAATATGCTCTACTCCGCACTCACAGCCAAAGGCGCGTCGGTTTCCACTGAGGTGATTCCCGTTAATGCAAGTAAAATGGTGAATTTCTGGATCGGAAGGTTCACCGGAAGAAGCACCAAAATCACCAGTGCAAAATCCAAAGTCCTCAGGACTCAGCTTCTCTACGGCTGGCTCTCGAATCCCAAGTACTCGCCTTACAAATTCGCTGGGTTACTTTCAAAACTACCTACTAATCTCTCAGGGCTCTCCACCAGAGCAAAGACAAGTCTGGTCCTTGATCAACTATCCTTCGAAACACGCCCTAAAAAAGTGGACGATTTGGTGGACTGTCTTCTTTACAACCTCATGTGCGTCCTACAACTTCGCCGTCACAGTGAGCTTAAAAAAGCGATCCTGAAGGACGAGGATATCGCCGAGTTGATCTCCAAGTGGGATGCCGATCACTGCCTCTATTTGCAGCCACTCATAAAGTCTGCTGGCTTGGAACTAGCTAGCGACTACCTGTAGATATCAAACAATGCATGTATTTTGCTAAATGATTGACCTAACCTCTTCGCTGAGAGGACTGATTGTGCGTTGAATCTGGCTTGTTAGCACATCTGGCTGATCTTCAGAAAGCTCAAACACCAAATTATCATCATTGGTCCCCTTGGAAGGATGGTCCTTGCTTTTAGCGATGCTACCACCGACCGATGTCTGGGATGGGTTGTTGTCACCGTCACCGCCTTCTTTCTCCTCGTCATCGTCGTCATCGTCGTCTTCATCATCATCATCATCGTCGTCATCGTCGTCATCATCATCGTCATCGTCGTCTCCATTTTCCTTTTCTTCGTCTTCGTCCTCTTCATTTTCCTCGTCAAGTGATCCGTCAATATCTTGGGCCAGCTCCGCCCATAGCATTTTGATCTTACGTCTGAGGATTTCAACAATGTCCAGCCATTCTCTCATACCACCCATTCCAATGTCTCCGCACATAAGCACCTTTTCGACAGGTTTAAGGATCTCAAATCCATAACCTTCTTCGGGTACCGCCAAGATTTTCAACTGCTTTGCGGTCATAGGATGGGTATACATGAGGGTATTCATAGCTGGAGCCACCAATATTGGCTTCTTTTGGGCAGGTTGTCCATTTGGTCCAACAGCTGAGCACACCGGGCCCCAACTGCGAACAATGGAGGTAAGCAAATTATCGGAGATTCCGTTCGCCAATTTTGCAAGCGTGTTGGCACTGAGCGGAGCTATAAGCATGATGTCTGCCCATTTACGCAACTCATTGTGCAATATCAGCTTATCGAGGAAGTTCTTGTGTTTTTTGATGGCCAACTGCTGCTCGCAAGTTGAAAGAGTGGTGGTTTCCTTGGTGTTAAATTCGGTGAAGTTGGCCCACTCGTCATCGTCTCGCCAGATCTTCACGTCCTTGCGTATTTTCAAGCCCTTCAAGAAATGGCCACCAGCTTTAGTCACCACTAACTGGACCGAGATTTTGTTCGTGCCAAAAATTTGAAAGAGCTTATCGATGATTAGTGGAACTTTGATTGTGGCCACACTTCCCGTGCATGCCAACAAAATGTGACACTTCTTGTCGTCCTCTTTGGTCAAATACTGTTGGAATGGCACAGGAGGCCCCACTGGAGACGCCACAATGGTTTTGTTGGACTTCTTAGTGGAGCTCCGTCTCAGAAGCGATCCGGACCGTATTGGCACCGGGCTTGTTTCCGAGCTCGTACGGATTGACGGAAGTTCAGCATTATCGGCGGTGATTGGAGTGGTGGGAGAAGCCAACGGAGAAACAACGTGCACTGCCGACGAGGAAACAAGCTTGCCGACGGGTGGAGGCGACGGAGTGACCCGCTGGTCGAACAGAGACACCAGGCCATTGCCTGTATCTCCCGAAGATGCACCCTCAGCACGGTTTCCATGAAGCGAGCCGAGGTGGAGCGCCGTGAAGCCTAGCGCCGAGTTGTTTCTGCTGGAAGCAGCGCTGTTGTCGCCCTGGACCGAGCTCTTACGTGAGAGGGTCGTTGGAAGGTGCACAACCAGGCCCTGTCTTGACAGCAGTGCCAAGTTGACGGCGGACGGCTGGGCCGAGATCGTGAAGCGTCGGCTCCGCTCCAGCGGATCGGAGTCGCAGAACGACACCGACTGGCCCCGGATACGCACCTCCAGCCCCGTCAAGGGCCCTGTGGGGCGTGGTTGGTGCTGAGCAGCGGGATCACGTTGGTGGCTTGAGGCCAGGCGGATCGCCACGGGCTGAGGTGAGTGGCCGGCGGTGGCGGCTTTGGAGGCAATACCCAGGCCCAGGCCTGTGGCTGCGAGGATGGGCCGGTCGATGGGCGTCTCGTTCACCTTGTCGTTTCCTGATTCAACATAAGCGTCCAACAAATGGGGCGGAACCGGCAACTGGGCGCCAGGCAACGTGGACGATGGTGATAGATCGTGGTAGAAGGCGTGGCGAGCGTCTTGTGTCGGCACAACGTGTGGCGCTGGCGGCTTTGTGGTCTTCGGTTTGGGCAACACCAAGGTTGGGTGGTTCTCAAGGTTCTCGAGGTTTTCGTGATTTTCGTGCTTCTCGGGATCCATGGCGAGCAGAAGGTATTAGAATGAACGTTGAGACACACACACGGTCAGGAACGGCGTAAGGGCGGGCGGACTTGGGCGTGGTGGGGTCCGGTTGATATTATGTGGGATTTGGTTGGTGGTGGTGGGAAGAAAAGTAGGGCAAATGTTTCTCGCAACCTACAGTACGATCCTTGCGGGAGGGCCCGTGCCCAGGGACGAAAGTGCCACTGGGCCCCCAAAGTGGCTGGTGAGGGATGGATGCAGCGCCACAATCGACATTGGTGGCAAGTTTACGACAATCGAAGTTTGGTCTGGTTACGAGGTTGGCTACGGGGGCGGTGGGGAAGCCAATAGTTGGTTGTGGTGGGCTGTTGGTCGCACCAGGCAAGTCGCACTCATTTGGTTAGAGTCCATGATCTGGAGAAACTGGAAAGAGAGAAAATGAGAGAAAAACGGGACGAGAGCAGGAAAAAAAAAAAGAAAAAGAGAAAGGGGAAAGTTTAGCCATATTGCAGGGCGACCACGGGCGACGGTCTGGGAAAAGAGGAGCCGGATGGAAAGAATCGGAACTACCCTGGCTGGGGTTGCTTTCACATTCAGTGACTGGAAATAGATTGCGGTGCGACCCCATGGCCCTGATTCCTGGTGCCAAGCCAACCGGACCAGACTATTAATCAGATACACGAACGGTGTGCATGAGCACGATCCGGGAACATCCAGGCGGAATGGAGCCAGGCGAGGTGAATATAGCCGAATTCGACAGGAAACTCGGACGCCGCCGACAGATTTGGACATATTGGCGAAAACCCAGAATTCGGGTCCTGGTGCAGATTTGGGTGCGGACTCTGGTGGGGTAAGCCTGGGGCCGGCCTGGGGCGCTCGCACTAAATCTGGCGCAGTAGGTGGAGCAGAGCGACACTGGGGCCAAAATCGAGCGAAATCAACCAGAAACCGGGAACACACCGACCAAGACTGGAGCGAAAATAAAGCGCAAAACGGAGCAAAAATCATCCCAGGTGTCGCTGGAATGCCTGTTCGTCTCGTAGACGGTTGCAAGTTGACTCCTGGTGCCGGTGCAGCACAATAGCCAGACGTCTGTTACCCAACTTTGGGCGCCAGGGCCATTAATGCAAGCGAGCCAAAATCTGGGTGAGGCCCACCGTTATCCGGATTGGTCGCAGTTGGGTTCGTTATCAAGCTCCCAAATTGGCCCGATCTCGTTCTGGCACTCTGTTTTAGGTTTCCAGAATTTGGGATTCTCTTTTGGTTTTTTCCTTATTTTCTATTTTTTTTTTTTTTTTCTGCTTTGTTTGGTGGCCCCAAATGACATTGGGCCTGTTGCTCGCCTTTCCATATGACAGGCTATTTTCTGCTCGCAGGGTATTTTCGGTGCCAGTGGCCACCGCACCAAAAAACCTACGCCAGTAATTCTCGCTCCGACACACAAGTCAAGTCAAACACCGTTTCTTCATGAATCTTCGCCAGCAATTGACACAATTCCTCACCATCGCCTACGTGTTCACGTCGGCGTTTGTGGCGTGGAAGGCGCTCTCGGTTGTGGCCAACTCCCACTCCCCAATTGTGGTTGTGTTGTCGGGCTCCATGGAACCAGCGTTCCAAAGGGGAGATATCTTGTTTTTATGGAACAGAGACAAGCTGGCGAGCGTGGGCGACGTGGTGGTGTACGAGATCCAGGGCAAGTCCATCCCGATTGTCCACCGTGTGCTCCGCGAGCACCACAACGACGAGAAGCAGCTCTTGCTCACGAAAGGTGACAACAACGCCTTGGACGACCTTCTGCTCTACGCCCGCAAGCAGAACTACTTGAATCAAAAGACCGACTTGGTCGGCACCGTCAAGGCGTACTTGCCCAAGGTGGGCTACGTGACGATCTTGCTTACGGAAAATGTGTACTTTAGATATGGGTTGTTGGGACTCATGGGAATCTCGGCCTTGTTGTCGAGCGAGTAATGAGGGAAGCTGCCGTGACGAGGATGCGGATGCGGCTCTCTGGCGGCTGGCCCTTACGGCTTGCGGACGTCTATGTGAGAAGAGTGTGGCTGGGGTTAGCGTGGTTGTTCACTTCTTCGATGTTTGGATCAATTTGGGCCTTAACTCGTTCTGACCTGCTCAACATGATGTCTACAGAAGGATGCGTACTTTCTTCGGGAATAACCGTTCCAGTTTACTCAATCTGTCTTCAAGATGCTCTCAATTGGCCGCATGATGTTCTCTCTTGCAGAGACCACATCAGCTTCGCTCTCACGGCAAACTTATAGCTCAATATACTATCAGGGAGCTACCATAGAGGATAAGGCGTGTTCTTAATTCAATGAAAAGAAAAGTTAAGCGAGTCTACTCGGCACTTTTGCCCTGGGTTTCTACACCTTCTGAAGGTTAGTCAATTACCAAATTTGCTGGGCTCAATCTTCACTTTCGACCCATAGTGATGCTCATGTCGTCATAAATCTAGCCACTACACCTCTCATTCAAATCTCTTGTTCAATGAACTCTATCTTCTGCACGAATCAGAGCCTACCCCGGACCGGGGCTTTCACGTGCTTGCGGACCATCACGAGGCCCGAGTTCCTAATCCGGGTCAAGTTCCATCTATACCAAAGCTCGAAAAAGTGGCCCCAGATCCCAACTTATCCATGTTTTTCACGGATTTACCGTCTGAAGTTGTTCACTGGGCTCTCTCGCAGCCAGGTGTTTCGGACCAAAAAGTCACCACATTTCTCTATTGCCAAAACACTTATCATGCGGCCCAGCATCGCCTTATCTCAGATCGAGAAATGTATATCAAGTGCCAGGAAAATGTGGTTCTTCTGGAAAATCAATATGGATTTGGTCTCTACGGCTTGGTTCCAGCAGAAGACTCACACGTCATCAAATGTGACTTGGCAGATTGCGTGGGGTCAACAGCCATTCGGAGAGTGTCTAATATGGTGAGACTCAGTCGGGCCCTCACTATAAATGTGTGTTTCGATGACTCAAACACTTCAGAAATTATTCAGAGCCTAGGACGGCTATCACTTCTTCTCGAAGGTACCGGAACTAAGAAGTTACTACTTCAAGTCACTGCCAACCACCTGAATGTGAAGTTGTCGGAGAGCATTGTAGCTCTTTTGGTGAGATTGACTCACATGCCAAACTTGACCCTGGCCATGCAACTACAGACTCACCAACAGAACTTACCGATGTTTGCCAGTGCGGCTGCCTTCATGGAACTCGAGTGGTTGAACATTCGATGTGAAGGCCCAAATGAGGTTCTCGCCGAACAATTTGAGTTCACAGTACACGAGAAGCTCCACAAATTGAAACTCTCGTGCAATTTTCTGGTGCCCATGATGAGTTTTGCAAGCGGTATGAGCTCCAGTTTGACCCACTTGGAGCTTGATTTGCCAATTGACTCGCAGGCCATTTGGGTGAAGAATGGGCACTTGCTTCAATTCACCGAACTCGAAGATCTTCGATTATTCACGCTAGACGAGTTTGCCTGCTTGAGATACATGTTCGGCAATGGGATCTTGCAGAAGTTGGAGTCGTTATACATTTCTTTTGGAGGAATTGTTGAATCTTACGCAGATTTCAATTTCGAGAGATTGGCACCAACATTGGGCTACCTCTATCTTTCTGACAAAAGAGCTACAACTACAAAGAGAAGCTATCACTAGGTTTGGGACTGATAGCATTATAGAGAAATCATAAACATTTGGGATTTAGAACATAGACATGCGTAGATCCAACTTGTTGATAGAAAAAAATTGAAAATAAGAAACGTCTTGAGTTTCTCTTCCCGGCTCAAGGAGCGAGTACAAGCTCTAGACGCTCCATTAATACCAATTTGATGCTGGGTGCAAAAAAATAATGCCTTCAGCCAGATTCGAACTGACGATCTCCTCATTACTAGTGAGGTGCCTTACCAACTTGGCCATAAAGGCAAACAAAGCGACCCCGGTGAGGATCGAACTCACGATCTCAAGATTAACAGTCTTACGCCTTAACCAGCTTGGCCACGGAGTCTGCTCGCTGGAGGAGAAAGGCATTTAGGTGTACGGGAGTATTAAATTTAGCAGTTTTTCGAAAATGCAAAATTTGGCACAAAACTCTATTTTTTTACTTCCTATCGATCCCTGAGCCCGAATAGGACATTTTCCACCCTTAAAGTTACCATTTATTTCCCTTTTTTGCCCGTTTGCATTTTTCTCATAACCCAACCGTCCCCCACACTAATGCGCAAGAGTCGCACCGCAATCTGAAAATCGCAATCGCTCTACTCAGATCTCTCAGCTTTTTCTGGACTTAAAATGGTTTTGGGTAAGACGGCTTTCGTTACAGGTGCCTCTAGAGGTATAGGTTTGGCATTGAGCCACAAACTTGCTCTGTTGGGCTGCACCGTGACTATGGTAGCCCGGAATCAAGATTTACTAGTGGACAACCTCAAAAAGCTTCCAACCCCAGAAAATCAGCAACACAAGTATGTATCGTATGATCTCATGTCACTTGCAAGGGGAGTAGAGCCAGACAATCATCTGCTTCTCTTGGAGAACCTTCAGCAGTCGTCGATCTTGATCAATTGTGCGGGATTGGCTACCTACAAGCTCATGCCCAAATTGACCACCGATGGCATTTTGGACGTGATTGATCTCAACTTGGTTGCGCCAATTTTATTGAGCAGATTGGCAATTCCATCCATGGTGAAGTTGGGCAGACAGGAGAAGGTTGCTCCTTCCATTCTCAACATCTCGTCGTTGCTCTCTTCTACTGGAACGGCTGTGTCTGGTACTGTAGCCTACGCTGCTCTGAAGTCTGGACTTTTAGGGTTGACCGAGGCTTTGGCAAAGGAGATGAACGGGAAAATCAGAGTCAATGCCGTGTTACCTGCATTGGTGAAGGAAACAGACATGGGTAAAAGCGCATCGGCTAGTTTACCTGATGTCTCTCTTAAAGATGTGGTGGACACTTGTATCAAGGTATTGGAGGACGACTCCATCAACGGCAAGTTTGTGCCCGCAGACGGGAGTGAATTCCGTACACTCAATTAGATGCAAACGTTTCTATTCGTATAATATATAATGAACATGTTCTAGAGCTTGGCTGGTTTGCCAATTCTCCTCCGTGTAGAGTTCGTTGAAGCAGTTTCTCGCAAGTTCTCTAGACTCCTTAGTTCCCTTGCCGTATAACCAAAGAAGAAAGTTGGCCATGTCGGCATCCTGGCTGTGTTCTGCCATCATGTCGGAGAAGAACTCTACGATGGCGGTGTTTTTTAGGTGATCAATGGCCAACGGTGTATCCTGGTCCAAGTAATACCCACACAAGATCTTGGTGGTGTCAGACATTATCTCGACATGATAGCAGAGGAACTTGAACTTGTGAAGCATTTCTCTGATTTTGGTCAGTCGAGTGGTGTTCCAGCTCTTATTCAAGTAGCTGATGATCTGAGCACATTTGCCGTGAATGTACTTCAAAATCTGAAAAATGGCCGAGAAAATCTCATCATTTCCCTTATCGAGGGAGTTGAATAGGCACCGGTCACTGAAACTCAACCATGCTTGGATTAAGTTTCGGACATCCGAGTAAGATTTGTTAAGACAAGTGAATGTTTTTTGTGACGACGTTGCACTCTTCAAACTCGCCTTAAGCCCAAGAATTTGCTGAGAGATTATCGTCATGAGAATGACGGTGTTGTTGGGGTTTTGAACATTCCTGGTGAGAATCTCAAAGAGTTGGTCTGCCTTCACCTGTGAAAGCAGAAGCCAGTTGCTTTGTGCAAAAGAGTCGAGAAGCAAGCTGTCATAGGTATTGAACTGTGTCAGAGATGCAGATGGCGAAGTCACCTTGAGTTCCCTGATCATCTGCTTCCAGAATCCGATCCGATGTAGTAGCCAAAATACCGGCAAACTTGGATCTTCAGCAGGATCTATGAGCTCGTAGCTCAACTTGTAAGTGTCGCTATACTCCTGTTTGTGAGGCAGAAAGAGCCAGTACTCCATAAATAGTGTTCTCAGCACATTTCGGAGTGGCTGGCAGTCCTGCTCTTGGAGCCAGTGAACGAGTACGGGAATCAACAAGTAGAGCAACGTACGCAGATTAAGTACCAATACATGGATGATATAACCAACCATGATATCGTTCCGGTGGGTATCTGTTACTTGCACTGGCTCTAACTGAAGCCACTCGTCAATATCGTCTGCTAGTTCTCCATTGAATCTCTGGAGATGTCGAGGAATGGTGCCTTGCTCGAAAAGCATGGTCTGATTAAGTTTGTAAAATGTGGATTTGGTTCCCAAAGTCACGGATTTCCCCAAACTTCTGGCCGCCAACCCCGCTAGTTTGGGTATTGGTCCCTCCACCTTGTTTGGATCACATACTGTGAGGATGATATTTCGAAAGATGGAGAAGATTTCAACGTAAGCTTGATATAGCTCAGAAGATATGAATGGTTTGAGCGAAACTAGGCGGTCGCTAGCAGTTGACGGGTGTGTGAATCGAAGGTTTCCTCCATCCACTTTGGCACTCGTGAACAGGTCCAAGTCAAATGCAAATTTCGAAGGGTACTTCACGTACAAGTCTGTAAGACCGTGGATCTTGGATATTAGAGGTCGTACCATGCGCTTGCATTTGACAATCGATGGTCTGTCTTGAAATGCTGACTTCTTAGCCATTTGAAGTCGTTTGTTTGGATCAAGACTGCTGGTGCTGAAAAACTGCGAATAACATGGGAATTCCGGACAGAGAAGACTATATTGTCGTTTTCAAACTGTTTGTGGACAGAAAAGTGTTAAGTTTATCGGGATATTTGGTGCTTTTCACCGGTTTTGTTCTTCTTTTGTGGTCTCTTCAAGTTGTGAGAGACTGCACCTGTATTTCTGAATCTGATTCAGTATCGTGGAGATATAGCCTAGTGAACATAATCACCAAAACAAGGGCGTATTCACACCAAATTCGAGCCAAAGTCTTGAAACCAGCCCTTTCTTTTTCGGGAATTGCTCCACAACTTGGCCAAAAATATTAAATAATGCCCACTACTCGCATGGTTCAGTTGGGTGCCATTTTGGCGCTAGCAACCGTTGCAGTTTCGAAAAGCATCATTGGAGTTGCTCCGGAAAAGCAGCATCTATACAAAATCTCCGAAGAGGGAACCTGGAGCTGTCTCCTGGACCCATCTATAGTTCTTCTGGAGAGTCAAATCAACGATAACTTGTGTGATTGTCCAGACGGATCGGACGAGCCAGGAACGAACGCCTGTGAGTTCACCAGCGAGAACCCCATTTACTTCTATTGTCACAATGATGGATATTTTCCAAGATACATCGAAAACTACAAAGTCAATGACGGAGTCTGCGACTACGACTTGTGCTGTGACGGGTCTGACGAATGGGCCAGTGGTCACTGCGAGAACAAGTGTGCTGCTGTAAGAAAGCAGTACGACGAGTACATGAGCATTAAAACGACCGCAGTCGAGAAGGCTTCTAAAGTGAAACAAGAGCTTGTTGAGAAAGCTAGACAGGCCAAAGAGACGTTGAGCAACACTCTCACGAAGTTGAAGGAGCAAGTGGCCAAAGACAGTGTGAGTCTTGAAATGCTAGAGAACTCGCTCAAGGGAGCCGAGCTGCATTTCGAAAGCGATGAAAGCTCCCTCTCTCTGTCTCTTGTTGACGAGCTTAATAGCTATGTTTCTGAAGTCGAGGCCAAATTTGCCAGTCTTTCGAGTTCGACCTCCAAACAACAGCAAAGAATCGGTCAACTCGAAAACATGCTCGCAAATTTGGTCAAGAATTACAATCCAAACTTCAACGATCTCTCTGTGAAGCAGTGTGTGAAGCAGTTTGAAG
Organism: Sungouiella pseudoflosculorum; assembly: GCA_030674735.1. Taxonomy (NCBI): domain Eukaryota; kingdom Fungi; phylum Ascomycota; class Pichiomycetes; order Serinales; family Metschnikowiaceae; genus Sungouiella; species Sungouiella pseudoflosculorum. The sequence goes on along the minus strand of JAKUAO010000016.1, from coordinate 62,939 downwards.
AGTACGTCTCCAATAGACCCAATGAGGAAGAACAACCAACTATCGATGGTTTCAAAGCATCCATGGCGGGCTTTGCTCAGAAACTCAAGTCGTTCCTGCCAGTTCAAACATCCCAGTTGACGATTGTGCCAAGCGTGAGTAACTTATTGCATCATTACTATGGTCAATTAATTTCCAGCTTCAAACCAGCCGCCTCTGATCAGGATGAAGCAAAGAAGACCGACAAACCGAAAGTCACTAGTAAGACCATTAATGCCTTCAAGGAAAAAATTGAAGCAGTACAGAAAAAGCTCAAGTCTCAGCAAGCAGAAATTTCAATTCACGAGGAAAACCTCAATAGAGGCTACGGTGAAGACGACATTCTCCGCTCAGTGGAGGGACAGTGGGTCTCCAAGAAAATCGGCGAGTATACGTATAAGCTTGGATTTTTGGATACTATTTACCAGGACAATACCTTGATTGGCCGTTTCATCAACTTTGACGGATCGTCGTTGCATTTTGCTCATGGAAGCAAGTGTTGGAACGGACCTCATCGGTCAGCGGTCGTTGAGACTATCTGCGGGCCTGTGAATGAGTTGATCTCGGTTAGTGAGCCTGAGAAATGTCAGTACAAGTTCATTCTTGAATCTCCGATTGCCTGCTCGCCCTTGACGGAAGAGCAGATTGCGTCCGGGTTCAAAGTTGATCTTTCCAAGCTCTAGATAATGCATATGCGTTTTCCTCAATCGAAAGTGATCTTTTTACCCTCAAACTTCACATTCTTCAACTTCTCTTCCGCCTTCTTTTTGGCCTCCCAAGATGGATGGACCTTCTCTGGAACATGCGACGTTTGCTCTCCAGAACCAACCCTGGCTGAACTGTAGGACATCTGCGCCTTGAGGTCTCTCTTTCTCTGTCTCTCTTCAAACTCGCGTTGTCTCTGCTCTCTCTCAGAAGAAATTCTGTCTCTTTCCTTCTTGACATGATTGGCTCCACTTCCATACTTCTGCTCCCAAATCTTTTGTCTGGCACGCTGACCTCTTCTGTTCTTACGTGTGGTAGTTGCAGCCTTCACCACCTTATCTTCATCCACATCGTCGTCCTCGTCATCGGAACCTCCAGAGAAATATCCGGAAGCCAATTGAGGAAGCTTGTGGGCTTCAGCCTTGACCTTCTCCTTGGCAGAAGAGCTCTTGGAGCCCTCAGAGTCACTTTCGTCATCATCGTCTTCGCTGTCTTCCGATGGTTCTTCATCGGTGATTTCATTGTAGTTGACGTTAGGATCAGCCACAAATTCTTGCTCATCGTCGGAGTCTCCAACCAAGTTGTCGTAAGAGGCGTACTTTTCGAAAGCTTCTTCAGCGTCGATTTCTGATCCGTTCTTGTCATCCTCATCTTCGCTGTCATCGTCGCTTTCTTCCTCTTCTCCCTCGCTGTCGTTCTCTGCAACATTCTTGGCCTTCTTTCCAGTTGCAAGAGCACGGGCATTCTTCTCGGCCTCAGTCAAGTCACCTCTGATCTTTTTAAGAGACCACTCGATCTCTCCAATGAGCGTCTTGATTTCCTTGGCATTCCACAACTTGGAAATGTATCCATTGAGCGTCTTGTCGTTCTGGCAGTGGGTAATGAAGAAGTTGGATGGATTGCATGAGTTGGACTTGTCTGTTATTAGCACCTTGATATCGTCGGAAATATAGTCAGGAGGCGAAGCTTTCAAGTCCTTCGTCACGAGAATTGCGGAAGTCACCAGCTTGACCAACTTGGACGTGATGAGCTGTTTCAAGTATTCTTCGTTCTTGAAAAACTTGGTCAAGTTCTTCTGCGAGTCGGTCCAGGCTCTTTGGTCCTGTTTGACCTTGCGTTGGACCTCACGGAGCAATTTCTTATTGGATCCATGGAATTTCTTCTCAAACAAGTCGCTCTTCAACGCCTTGATCTGGAGCGATGCTTCATCCTGGGTTCTTGGAAGTTTCTTGAGAAGCTGAGAGTTGTTTTTGGCATTAAGCAACTTTTTCGTGTTGGGAAACCGAGGGCTGGCTTTCTTGAACTTAACCTCTAGGAGATCAAGTTTCCAGAGCTCGTTTTTCTTTTGTTTCATGGTGTTGTGTAAAGATGGTGGAATCTCAAGATGATCATCGAGATTTTTTTTCCGCACACTAAGTGATAAGGCTAACTCTCCAATACAATCTGGAAGTATACAGGGCTATTTGGCAGCAAAAACCCCAACTTCATCTCCTATATACATCTTGGAGTTTATTCATATTGTTGGATATCATGCAAGAGACACAAGTTTCGCCGAAAGTGGCAGAAGTCGTCAGCGAGAGTCTCCACAAGAAGAGGAAGTCTGATAACGACAAGAAAGTGAAGGCCAAGAAGGTGAAAAAGGTCATTCCCAACCAATGTGAGTTCTACTTGGTCAACAAGCAGAGACGATGTGCCATGCAAAGAAAGAAGGATAGACGGTTCTGCTCTGAGCACATTCAGCACGACGATACTGAAGCTGCAGCCGAAAAGAAAGGTGATCGGGTTCCATGTCCATTGGATCCAAAACACAGTGTTTGGGTTCGTGACTTAGAATCACATTTGACGAAATGCAATGCTAAGCCGATCGAACGCACTGAGTCATGGTTCGATAAAAAGAGAAACAGCGAGTTGAGAAGTTTGGGCAAGGTGGAAGACACCAGTGCTCAAGGTGAGACTGGAAGTCTGGAATTGCAAACCGAAGTCAGATTGGTGGAAAACGGTACTGGAGAAAATGATGAGAAGGATCCCGAGGCAGAGAGAAAACTGCTTGCAAAGTGCATTGAGTTACTTCGAAAGTACGAGGCAGAAGTCGGTCCTATGGAAGAGAGAATATTGCAACACGAGGGCCTCGACACCTGGCATGAGGAGAAGGAGAACCGCAAGCACATCACGCAGCAGTCCTCATTGGTGGGGCAGCTAAAGGAAGCTGGGCTCCTTTCCCCCGAGATGTTCTACGTGGAGTTTGGTTGTGGAAAAGCCGAGCTCTCCAGAACAGTCAACGCATGCATTCTTCATGATGTCACGGACGACACCAAACAGCAGGGAGTCTACGGATACGGGCTCATCGACCGAGGCGTTAACAGAATGAAGATGGACAATAAGATCTTAAGAGACTGTGAACAAGCCTCGGCACCTAATAAGCTTGAACCAATTGTCAAGAGATCCAGAATCGACATTGAGCATCTCGATCTCGACAAATTCCTCGAGGAGGAGAACCCGCAGCGGGTGGTGGGTATCTCCAAGCATTTGTGTGGTGTGGCCACGGACTTGACCTTGAAGCTGATTCTCAACTCCACGCTTCTAGAGTCTCGATTCCAGGGTCTTGTGGTGGCCATGTGCTGCAGACACGCGTGCAACTACGACCAGCTTCTACCGGGCTCCAAGGCTTATCTTAGCGAGCATGGGATCCAAAGTGCCCAAGACTTCAAGCATCTCAAGGTGGTGATCACCTGGGCTGTATGTGGACCCGGAGGAGACGAAAACAGCCACTTGTCCGGCCTCAGCCAGGCCGAAAGAGAGAAGATGGGCTTGGTGGCCCGGCGCATGGTGGACGAGAGCCGAGTGCACGCTATTAACCAGCTCTTGGCCCCAAAGTTCCGTGCCCAATTGTACAAGTACGCCCATACGTCTACAACGCCAGAGAACAGCTGCTTGCGCATCACACGCACTTCGCTTCAGAATTAATGAACCATTGAAACTATACAGAAAGAATTAGATCTTCTCCTCCTTGACACCGTGCTTCCAGATGGCAACGTAAGGAGTGGTACCGTCCTCACGGTAGTTCAACAAGACAACCATGGCGTCTGGGTCCATGGACTCACCGGTGTAGAAGTCCCAGTCGTTGAAGGAGCCAATGACCTTCTTGACGTAAGCCTGGGCACCCTTCTCGAAGGTCTCAACCTGGTCTGGAGCGTTCTCAGCCAAGTGAGCCTTGACCTTCTTCATGTAACCCTTGATGTAGGTCAAGAAGGACTTCTTGTCGAAAGAGGTCTGGGACAATCTGAAGGAGTAGACAACGTTGTTGACGGTCTCAACACCCTCCTCCAACTCCTCGTCGTCACCACCCTCGGCGGATGGGTTTCCACCAATGTCAACCTCACCACCGTTTCTGACCTGAATCATGTTACAGTCGGCCTCGTAGACAACACCGTCGACGAGCTTAACGTCGTAAGCGTCGGACAACAATTCGTCGCCGGAGATAACGTCACTGAAAATAAGCATAATGTGCTGGTGATGTGGTAAGTTTTAGAGGAAATGCGAACAATTTATATCAGAAAATTTTCCGAAAAAAAAAAAATCAACTGCCACCGGCACATAGTGCTCAGCCACGTGAGGGATGAGGTTACCCGGTTGTAGTAATCAGGATGGTGGGGTAGTACGGAGAAGCTGGAGGTTGGCAATTTTTGGTGGAAGAATTGTGGTTTCTGCAAGTGGTCCCAGACGAGATTTGGGCACCCGAATTGCCTATTTGGTGTGTGGGGTGTTCTGAGCGTTCTTGTTGGTGGCCCATTAGCTGTGAAAAGCAATGCAGGAATTCCACCCTACACCACCATTTCCATTGGTGTCGTGAATTAGTCGTAGCTATTATACAAAGTGGTTGCTGAATGCATTGCGGAGCCAGCCCAATATGCGGTCAAACACAACTGCGTTGCCATTGTGGTAGCGGATCAGATGGTCCGAGTCGGGGAACACCATGAAGTCGAAGTTCTCCACTCCAGCCAAGTTGAACTCGTCAACGAGCCGGAGACTGTTTTGGAAATGCACATTATCGTCACCGGATCCGTGCATCACCAAGAACCTCTTCACATCCTTAAACCGTTCGGCATTCTCAATGCTGGCTGTGTCGTAACCTTGTGGGTTCTCCTGTGGAGTTCTCAAGTATCTCTCTGTGTAGATGGAGTCGTACAACTTCCACTTGGTCACAGGGGCAATGGCAACTCCGTACGAAAACACACTCTCGGTGTCAGTCTCCAACGTCTTGAGCGTAAGGAAACCTCCGTAAGACCAACCCCAGATTGCAATTCTGTCTGCATCAACGTACGACCGCTGGGCCCACACCTTGGCTGCAGCAATCTGGTCAATTGGTTCGAAGTGTCCCAAACGATCTCTGACACAAAACTTGTAATGCGATCCTTCCTTGTTGTAGTTGTTGTAGCCAGTTCCACGTCCGTCCACTGTCACGACAACTGCATTGAGTTCTGCGGACACGACTTGGCTGAATCCAACAGCAAACTCCTTGGTCACCATCTGCGAACCAGGTCCACCGTAAACGTAGAATAAAACTGGGTACTGACGGCTAGGATCAAACTGTGGTGGAAGAGTCTCCACGTAGTTAGCAATGATTGCACGGTTGCTGTCTCCGCTAGTGCTCAAATTCACAGTGGACACAGTCAGCTTGGGCAAATCATATCTAGCCACAGCTTCACGAACATCTTTGTTCGTTTCAATAACTTTGACTGTTGCCAAGGTATGCAAGTCGACCAAGGTTTGGGCAGGAACATCAGGACCAAGATAGTTCAAAAGCAAAAATCTCGATCCGGACGATAAGGATCCTCCATACCAAGCAGTACCATTGGTGAGCTTCTTTGGCTCATGAACCAGGGCGCTAGAGAGGGACTCAACCAAGTTGACAGAATAAAAGTGTCTCTCCACTGACAGGTCTAAGGTGGCAGTAAAGATGACCTCATTCTTCTGGAAGTCAACGTGGTTACCAAGAACCTCCCACTGGCCTCTAGTCAACAACTTCCCATGAGGGTTTTCTGGTGGGGTGAAGTATGCCAAGTGGTTGTAGCCCTCATGAACAACGAGGTCAATGTAACCATCGTGGAGTCTTCCCAATGTTTCATTCTTTGGAACAAACACTGCGTTCGATGTCACCTCAAACCACGAGTCTTCTGCTTTGTCGGTTCTAATATGCTTCGCATCAGCCTCTTTATCGGCAGCGATGATGAATACTTCCCTGATGTCACTGGCACGATTGGTCGTCTTCACTAACACGTAGTCGTCAGAGACCCAAAGAACTTCAGTGATGAGTCTGTCTTCAATCTTCTCAGAGTGAAGCTCGGAGCTTTGCACTGCAAAGTCCTCTTCAGAGACATGAGCAACCACCAACTCCACAGTAGGGTTAGGGTATCCTGGCTTAGGATACTTGATGGAAACCAACTCCGGGTAGTCCTCGTGGCCATCTTGCACATAATAGGGGATGGTGAACTCTGGAACCAACGTGTCGTTGAACTTGAGGAAGGTGATTTTATCTCCTTGTGGAGACCACCATAACACAATGTCGGAGGCGAAAACTTCCTCCTCGTACACCCAGTCGGGCTTACCGTTGAAAATGCTCTCGCTTCCGTCGTCGGTGAACTGGGTAATCTTGCCAGACTCCAAGTTCTTGACGTATACGTTATTCTTGTAGACGAAGGCCACACTGGACGAGGTTGGCGACCACAGGGTCACGGAAACCTTCTCCGTGGATGAGCTCAAGGGCTCGATTTGTGCCGTGGCCACGTCCAAGACCCAGTAGAGCGCCTCGGACGAGTGTCTCCAGCCCTTCGTGGTGTTCGTCTTCAACACTGCCCTATTCAAGTCGGGCGACGCTATTAACGCGTCGATATCGTAGTGAATGCCGTGGTGGTCGAAGCTGCTGTCGTTGAAAAGCGTGTAGTGGTAGTCGTCGTCCAAAATGCTCTTCACCACGTAGTTGGTGGTGCCGTCCACCTTATCCTCCAAAAGATAGGTTCCCTGGTCGTTGGTCACCGACTCCGGGCTGTGGATCCACTGCACCAGCTTGAAGTTGGGCCGGAAGGCGCCGTCACGCACGTCGCTGAACGTCAAGCGTTTCTTGGTGTGGTTTACCGCCAGAAATGGGAAAACCCGGTTTCCTTGGGGAATACTCGGAATCCACGGACTGTTCTCCTGCTTCACGAAGAAAGAGACCGCCATCACAAGGGCGGTGGAGCCCCATACTAAGGCCGCAAGAAGACCGATTCCATAAAATGCCGAGCGGTACGCCAGATTTCTTTCGGGGCGTATTTCTCTCTCCCTTTTCTCATCTTGAGTAATAGGCTCGTGGTAGGAAGCCATGGCCGGATTGGGATAAATTAAGGATGGAACTTTTGTATGAAAACGTTATAATACAGAGTCAAAGAAATAAAACAAGCGGTAGGGGAAAATATGAAAACACTGGTTTGTGATCAGAATGTGAATGAATATAAAATTAATCGTGAGAAGGTTGTGGCTTAAATTCCCGGTGACCTCATGGGTAATTTATTCCTGCACTGTGTGCCAAAAATAGCCAACAGATGGCTGGTCAGGAGGTATGGAGGTTCCATCCAGATACATGGCTACAATGGCCTCAAACGGCTCTAATTGAATACCCACCGTGAACTTTTTAAACGTTCTATAAAATAAATGATGCAGATTGGAAATGTGCGTGGAACTTCTGCACCGAGGAGCTGTCCGTAGCCCGCTATTGTGTCTGTAGATGTGGAGACATGGGGCCAAACCCAAGTCGCTTGTCCTCGTCATCCGTGTATGGAGTGGTGACAATTTCACTGAGGAGGTCGGGACTGAATTTGGTGATGATTTGTCGCAAGTTGGTTCTCTTGATTGGTTTCGAGAGGAATCCAGACATGCCGCAGCTCAAACATTCCTTGACGTTACTCTCGTCTGCGAATGCTGTCAAGGCAATGATTGGCTTGTTATACCGTAAGTTGTTCTTGATAAGTTTGGTAGCAGTGAGCCCGTCCATCTTTGGCATTTGAACATCCATAAAGATGATATCGTACTGCTGGTTTGTGTCGTAGGCTGTCTGCACCAAGTCCACCGCTTCGGCTCCGTTTCCTGCCATGGTGATGTCAGCGAAACCCTCGAGCTTCAACATTCTCTTAATCACCTCCTGGTTGACTGAATTGTCCTCGGCAACCAAGATTCTGATGTGAGATAAGTTCTTGAGGACAGAGTCTCCTCCGGGACTTTGATTGACGGTACCTGTGGAGGATGGTTGGATGAGAAGAGGCTTGTCTTTGATGTCAAGATGGAGGCCATGATTCTTCCGCAACGGCGTTTTCGTTACAGTTGGTGCTGGCGTAGCACTACTACCGTTCACTTCTGGTGCTTCCAGGTCATGCTCTTGCTTCACTGGAGATAACTCTGGACTGTCAGAAGCAGCGTGGCTCTCTTCCTCTTGTATATCGAATGCAACCTTTCTGTTGACCTTAGAGTTAGGGTTGAATTCATCGTTACTGAACTCGTCCATTTCTTCGTCAGGAACAACAATTTCTCCACTCTGTGGGAGGGGCAAGGTGAAAATGAAAGTGGAACCCTTTCCTAAGCTGGACTTGAGAGTAAGAGTACCATGCATCATTCTTGCGAGTTGTCGACAAATAGACAAACCCAATCCAGTACCTCCGTAGCTTCGAGAAAGAGTCTGGTCACCTTGAACAAATGGTTCGAAAACCTTTTCTTGAAGGGCTGGTTCGATACCAGAACCTGTGTCCCGAACCTCAATTTGAATAGCCCAAGACTTGGGGACATACAACTTCCGCATCTTGTAAACCTTATTGTTCTTCACCAACTCACTATTAGAGAGGTGGTTCGCAACGTTAAGGAAACTGCTTTGCGCATTCAGATGACTCTTTTGGATGGTCGTCGATGTCGATCTGTCGGAATGATTCTTATTGAGGGAAGGAGGTTGGAGCTCAGATGTTGGCAATTCAATTGTTGGAGTCTCGGCTGGCTTAGAATGCTCGTTCACCGACAGAACACTTGCGTTTGGCGAGGTTGGAGGCGATGAGTTGCTCGACCTATTAGGCACCGATGGAAGTGGTTTCGAGTAGGAAAACTGAGTGTTGAAAATGGTCTGCTCGTACTCCTTGGTAGCCAAGGTCACCAAACTTTGGGCATCTGAATTGTCGCCATTCTCATTGATGTCAGTGATGGAAACATTCGTACTTGTCAATGGATTTCTTGAATGCACGGAGTCGACCACTGAGTCCGTTCTTGGTCTGAAGAAGCCATTTTGAGTACTGGCGCGGCGTAGCTTAGAATCTTGATCTGACACACTAGCTGCATCTTTATTGTGATCGTCATCATGCTCGGCCGTACCATTACTCATTCCTGGGTGATTCTTCACCAAAACACGGTCATAATCGATTTCCTTCGATGCTTGGTGGTCATACTCTCCAATGAGCTTGAAAACGACATCAACAGAGCCATCAACAGGTGTGAACTTCAAACTGTTAGAAACGAGATTCATCACCACCTGGATAATTCTGTTAGAGTCGCCAAATAGGATGAGCTTCCGCAAAACATTAGGTTTCACTATGATTTTGAAATTGACTCTTTGGTCAAGCGCCAACTTGCTGAAAATCGACCGCACCTGGTAGACAACCTCAAGGATCTGGAAATTGGATTTCTCCAATTTCGACCTATTCAATGTGTTTTTCGAGTAAGTCAAAAGTTCTGTCAAGATATGAAGCAAAAGCTCACCAGATCTGTGGATCAATTTCAATGAGTCTTGAATTTGCAGGTGATCGGTCTCTTCCATTGCAATAGAAGTCATACCCAAGATACCATTCAAAGGAGTACGCAATTCGTGGGAGATGTTGGCGATAAAGACCGTCTTGGCCTCGTTGGCAGCTTCTGCCTCGATTTTGGATGCCTCCAACTCTTTTGTTCTCAGTTTAACCCGATCTTCCAAATGAGTGTATTGCTTTTCAAGCTCTTCTGTCATGATGTTGAAAGCATCGGAAAGTTCGGTCAATTCGTCCTTGAATAGTTTTTTGGATGGATGAATTTTGCCTGGTAAACGGATACCAGTTGAATATACAGTGGAGCTCCCCGAGCTAGCAGTGTTGACAGAATTGCGTTTTGTCATGTTACGCATTTCAATATCTTCTGGATTGGATGTGGATCCATGCCGTGAGAAGTTGCTTCCATTGCTGAAGATTGCAGCATTGTCCTTTTCTTTCTTCGACCGTGTGATGGCCTCGGTGGCCTCTTTCAACTTCGTGATTGGATTCACAAACCACACAGCCAAGGGGAATGTGAGAAGACACATGAAAACACCGATTCCAATGACGACCCCGATCATGATGTTTGTGAGCTTTTTCACGGGAGCCAAGAACTTGCTTCTCCGTTGCTCTATTAGCACACTCCAGAATGTGGAGGCATCGATCTGGATCAGGGTGAAACCGATGGCTAGCGGGGTTCCAAACATGGACTCGATGGATGTAGACGTACCCTGGCCAATTGTAAGCGCTCGTCGGACCGACGGGGAGCTATCTATTGGGTAGAATTTGTTAGGCACCACCCTGGATGTGTTGGACACTGGAAATAGTAGCTCGAACCCTGTTAGATTGTCTGGGTTGCCCGCTACTGTGCTGTTTGAGTAAACTGCCTTGATGGCCACGACTCTGTAGTCGTTGGTGTCTGTCCCGGTCATGTAGTCCAAAGAACTCTGGATGGCCTGGGCGTTGGCTATCACTGTCAAGTAGCCCGACACCGTGGGCTCCTCCAAGATGATAGATATGTTGGAGTAAACGGGCAAGGTGATGCCGAAGAAGTATGTGTTGTTGGAGTCGGGCACCGGACCGGTGATAAACCCTGTTGAGGCCGCATATGATGAGTTGGACAGCGAGATCAGCAGAGGCACCGACATGTTCTGGCCAAGCGGATACAACACATCCTCGGTGGGCTGGGTGACGTTGATGAGACTGTTGCTGGAGTTTGCTACCACCATCAAGTCCAAATCATAGAGCTGGGCTGAGGCAAAGGTCTCGGAGGTTGCAAGGAACAGATCGAGCGCCGTCTGGGCCGTGGAGAAGACAGAGTCGGAGTTGTTGCCCGCACGGTAGAGCAGGAGCGGCGCTGTGAGTGTGTACCGCTGTGACAACCAGTAGACTTGGTAGTAAATGTACTGGATGGATTGTTTGACCTGGGTGGCCTTGAGTTGGGACACAACCTCGAGTCGGTCGGCCTGGAGATTGGACAAGTTTTTCAGGAAGTAAACGCCGGACACGATGGCCAAGATCAACAACGAGAAGAGCGACGAGAAGCACACCAAGATGATGAGCTGGGGCCGGATGCCAATCTTGATTCTGCGCTTCTTCCCGCCTCGCCTCGTAGCCATGTTGAGTGGTGGCCGAGGCAGGTTGTGGATATGAGAGGAACAGCGAAAGATTCGGAAAGCCGGCAACAGGCTTGTGCTGGCTAAAAATGTAGGAAGAGCGGAAATGTCCTGACGCACAACTAGTAGTCACCAAATGGGTGTTGTGAGTTGGTGAGGGAGTAGTGCGCACAAGAGCACCGGAGAGGCTGGGATACGGCGGGGCCACAACGACAGCGAAAACCGAGAAAAAGCCTAGACGACCAGGCGGAAAAAAATAAGCTATGTCTGGGATTTTAATATGTGGAGTCACCACTCGATGCGGTGATGTTCTACTACGATGCAACCTTGTGCCCATTGCGGTCCAGATCTCGGGGTAGACATTTAAATGTGGCCGTTTTCTGGAAGTACCAGGGGTAAAATGGGGCCTACGATGCGGAAAAAAAAAAAATTTGGACAGTGAGGCCCCAGTGCGGGCCAAGCAGAAATTTAGATTTTCGGCCCCAGCCCAAGCCCCACGCTAGTAACCAAGGGAAGGAACTGGTCCTGACGGACAAATTCACTCAAGGTGGAAATGTGGAGGCGAGCCCCTATAAACAATTGTGTAAAACGTTAACTGGAAAGTATATGCCCGCAGGTTGGTTATTTTAGGCAAACAATCCAGACTGAGATGGCGGTGGAAAGGCCCGACGCACCTCACAATTGCCATTGTCCGGCTACTCTTTCTCGTCGGTGCGAGTTTCTAATTTCCGTGAGCGGAGCTGGGCGCACAAATGGCAGTTTGCCAAGGGGAAAAAATGCGGTTTTTAGCTTCTGGCGAACAAAGAGGATCGCCCAAACATGTCGGGCGGACCTGCTCCCGTCGCCTTTCTTTTTCTATTCGGGGTATTATCAAGTTGTTTAGGTGGCTCCGCTGATTTCCTACAGGGCATCCTGCCTGGGGACCGATCGGCTCCGCGCACTGTTACGTAACAGATCTGTTGTCAGGCCATACATTTTAGAGCCTCGGACCTGGAGCCAGGCTATTCTTATCCAAGTTGTCATTAATATGTCCCATTTCGACGCAAACGTCTCTAACTATTTCTCTGTAAATCAATCTCATGCAATAAATCTCCCGGGTTGACGGCCTCCATCATGTCGTCCTCGTGAATTCTCTGGTCAATCTCGTGCTGCTTCTTGTTGTCCTTAAAGAGGAACATCATTGGGATGAGGTACAAGAGCCCAAGGAAAGCAGTAGACCCAATGGCGCACGCGAGGGAAATACCCACCACCTTGCCTGTCGAGAGACGGCCCAGCTTGCGTTCCAAGTCGCTCGACGACTGGTACCGATACACATCCTCGAGGAGAACCGAGTGAATCTCACCCAAGCCAGAGCTATTCAGCGACGAGAAAATGTAGGGGATCCACGAAGACCCATCAAACAATGCCGCATTTACCAATCCGTAGTTGCTCAAGTTGAACACTCCGGAAAGCAAAAGCGCCCGGTCGCTATCGAAATACTGGTTCTTTGGATTGGCCGTGTTGGTTTTGGACAACAGGAGCAACTTCAAGTCGGTGAAGCTGGTGCCATTCTCAAAATCAATGCCGTCCGAAATGCTGCTCCATTGTGTTCCATTGTACCCAATAACAAATCCAGATCCATACGCAGCCATACGCTTCGTTGAGGCTCCGCTGGATTTCTCGTTGATGATATACTTCTGGAGGGTTCCATCGACATTGACGGCATTCAAGTTCGTACCTGCGCTTTCGAGGGAGCTTGAAGCAAAATTATAGATAGCGAACGTCACGTCAGTATTATTGATGGTCATGTTTCCACTCAAAAGGACTTGGTTGGAGCTCAAAAACCGGGCGTCGGTAACATCTCCCTCAATGGACTGGGAACTGCCACCACTCAATGGGTCCACCCATCTAGTGTTTTGAACATCATAAATACAGATGGACTTGCAGTTGAGAGATCCAGCATTGTCAAAGTGTCCTCCAACAAGGAACTGTTTGCTCTTGTCGTAGTAAACCATCGCATTGATCTTGAGAGCAGAATCATCTGCAGTTGAAAGGGAAGCTGGCTGCACAGAAGCGAACGTTTGGTTTGCCAAGTTGTAAACTGCAAGACCCGTAACATTAGATGACCCAGTCAGTACGCTTCCATTGGTTCCAATGAAAAGGTATTGTCCGCCGTTGTCGACGTACAACAACGTGGCAGCTGCCTCATCAGACCATTCAGGGGATCCCTGGAGTGGACTAGCAACATTGTTTTTGATCAATGCCACGTTCTTGATGGACAGGTTGGCAGTAAAGTCACCGCCAATAACACTGAAGCTCAGGTTAACAAAGAAAGATGATAAAACCACTCCAGATGAAATGTTAACACCATAAGAGTTGAAGCTTGTGTGATTTTGGAAGTAAGCTGCATCACTGCCATAAAAGTCCATCACACCGAAGGAAGAACCTCCAAGAATTTGCTGGTCTCTCTTTTCAAGTGTGACACCGGTGGAGATATCCAAGTTGCTATTGTCTGACCATTTACTGTTCGTTTTATCCCAAATCTTGTAGTCTCCCTCTGAGCTAGAGAAGATGTAATAGTCAGTGTCTCCGATATCAATCTCCACGAACTGTGAATAGTCTGCCGAGAGATAATCATTACCGAAAGAGTACCATTGACCATTCAAATTGAGGGCAAAGTTGTTGGCAGTTGACGTGGACTCGTTATTCTTCTGCAAGTTTTTAAACGCATTATTGTTATTCTGCCCTGAAGCCGAGAATTGACCGCACGCAACATATCCACCTTGCACATCGAACAATGCACTGATCAGAGTATTGAAAACAACATTATCAAATGTGATGCTGTCCCTTCTTAGTAAGTTTCTTTTGCTGAGGACTGTTTCTGTCGAATTAGAAGTAGAGTTGTAACCATCTATCTTCAATGTCAAAACATTCGAGTTCAGAAGTGAAACATTCTGCGATGAAAATTCGCCGAGAAGAAGCAAGCTCTTCGAGTCGGAAGAGTTTTGCAAGAGAATTTGCTGAACAACAGTATTCTCTGAAAGGAGTCCACTCAATACATTAATGGAAGAGTTTCCCACGAAGGTGTTAGTTTTCTCGATGATAGTCTTGTTTCCACTTTTAGTGTAGACAAGATTTTGATCGAAGTTCGAGAAGTTTCCCAAGGAGTACTCAAACAACCCATTCAAAGGAATAGTCAGAAGCAACGATTCAGTCTGGTTGTTCAGTTTTGTGCTGTTTGTGGAGTTTGTAGAATAGTAGTGATCAAGCGAAACGATGTTGGCAACCACTTTGTCAATCACCATCCAAGGGTCCAGCACAGAAGAGTCGATAGGCGAATCAAACTCGATCTTGATTCTGTTCTTGCCATCGCTTGTCGACGATCCATTGAGATGACCATCAAACAAGTAGTCGAATTTGTCTTCAAGATTATTCTGGTAAATCCTGGAACTTGCAACGACGTCATCATTGATATCAATCACAGTGACTTTGACGATGGCTCTCTTGTCACACGATCCGTCAGCAGAACATCCAGGCGTATACAAAAGGATGGAGTAGTCACCAGCATATGAAATGTTGGGGTACAAAGTCATGGCTGCGGCCGAGTTGTTGCCAACAGAAACGAGGTAGTTAGTGTCCGATACCGTATTAACCAACTCTTGAACTGACTTCCAGTCGCCCCCATCAATGACTGCAGAGTTGGTTTCTGATTCTCCTCCACAGTTCGACTCGTTCAATGTGTCGTTCGAGTAAACAATGATGGAGTTCAGGTACAATTCAAGGCCCGAGAACACTGCCTTCGAGCCGTACCAGGCGGTCACAGTGAGGCCAAGTTGGTCAATACCAACGTTATCAATGAGAGAGAACTCTTGGTAATTCTTTCCGTAACCCAAATTCTTAGACTTGCTGCTAGAATCATAGTACATGGCGTAGGAACCATCTTCTTGGATAAATACCTCGCCATATTCGTCCACGTCTTCTTCTCTCTCGTCCTTGTTATCCTCAATATGCTGAGCTAAAGTCGAGCCAAGAAGAAGCGGACACCATGCATCACAGTATGCAATTTGGTTGGTGGAAGGGTCCACGTAGGTCAAGTTCATGATACCGTTGTTTGGGTAAGTGTAGAGACGGAAAAGACGGATACCGTCGGAGCCGTCATCAGGAACGTAAAGTCTGATCTTCGTGGGTTTCACGCCACGCATCTCAAGCGGAAGCTCGGCGAGCCATTGGCCACCTTCGTTGTCCTGGAATGCGAAGGTGTTACCAGCTGGGCAAATCATGGAGGAGCCGTCGCTCAGAGCCGCATTGATGGAGGTGAACGTTGCGTGTTTGAGGGAAACTACCTGCTCAGCAGATATGAGCGATGAGTTGGTGGAGTTTGTCGAGTTGAGGTTGGTCAGGTTCAAAGTGTAGTTGTGGGACAAGAGTTCAGGCAAGCCCAAAGTGTCGAAGGAGCCACCGAAGATGATGGAGCCGAGGCCGCCGTCTTCGTACTTTGTGATGGCCTCAACTGATGAGTTTTGGCCAAATCCCTCGAAGGGGAGCGAAGAAATCTCCTTGGAGGTGATGTTGTACACTGCTGCACCGTAGGTGCCGTTGTACTCAAAGTCTCCGCCCATGTAGATGAGGCCGCCGTCGACAAACGTGGTTTTCACGTTGCCCAGCACAGAGTCTCGTTTCAGGTTCAGGGAGAAAATGGTGTCCACAGTTCCCGAGGACACATTGTAGATGATGGGAGGCTTGTAGGACTGGCCATTAAACGAGGAAAAATCGCCCAGAATCAACACCGAGTCGTCGGTCAACTGCAGAAGCTGCAGCACCAGACCGCCCTCCACGGTAGCAATCTTTCTGCTCTCGTTGGAGGTGATGTTTCTCAAGTATAGACCCTGGGAATCGTCAGACGGTGATAGAAACGCCGATGCGTTGGCGTAGTTGTAGAAGGAAAGCCCCGTGTAGCGGCCCCAAAGGCCAATTTGACCGCCGACATCCAGAAAGTCGAGGCCCGGGTGTGCTACTGTGGTGTTGGTGTCAGCCAGACAAAGTTGCACCACTAGTAGAGCCAGAAGCAGATATAGCCACGACATGGCGAAAAGGTTGGGTGGCAGCGAAAAAAAAAACTGATGGTTCAAATGGGCCAACAGATGCGGAATGCCTCACGTTGTGGCTAGCGAAAGTCGAGTGCAAGAAATGAATAAGAAGTCACCAGGTCCGGCCCACTAATCTACTGGCTTGAGGAAAAAAAGGTCCAGTCTGATCCTACACAGGCGCACAAATTATTTTTGTTTTCATTTCGCATCAGGGCGCACTTTACTCGGCTAATAGTTGGCCAACCGAACATTGGTGCGGGCTGCAGTGCGAGGCTGAAAGAGTCAATTCCCAGAGATTCGGGGCCAAGATTCTGGAAGCTTGGGTTTTGGGGCAGAAAAGTGGGCTTTAGGTGAGAAGATGGCTATTTTGCATTTGTTTTTGTTTTTTCGTTGTTTTCGCTGTCGCTGTCGTATTTGGTCTGTCTAGTGGTTAGCCCAGTACAGAGAAAAGGTAAATAGCGTGTCTACAGCGAGCTCGTGCCGCACCCCAGATTTCTTGGGGCGGACCAAGACAATGAGATATCGAACCAAGTGAAACTGGCCACTGGATGGAGAAGATCAAGTTGGTGGAGAAGTATGGCTGGTGGGTTTTTGACACTTCAGGGCACATGACGGGCAGCAAGGTGGAATGTGGATAAATACCCGATATGCGTAGACGGTATTGGGTGTGTTTTTCGAGGCAACGGCCAAGCTGGAGTGAGTTGGGCGATTGGGAAAACATGAAAAACAACGGGAGCCGTAGGTTAGAAGTAGGGCGAAAGTGCCAGAATTAAGTGTGAAACTATGAGATAATAGAGCGCAGTTGAGCAATGTTGGGCGAAATAGAGCATGTCGCACATTCGAATTGGTGGTGTAGTATTCTCGCACTGTGGTTTGTAGTGGGATTTATTGGTGAACAGGTTCCAGTTGAGATCAGATCCGGATTTTTGCGTTTTTTTTGGCAGGCAATGGGACTTAAATCCAGTCGATCTGAGAAAGTAAGGGATTGCGCTCAGAGATATGGCGGCATAGAGGAATTCCCCGTAGTTTTCGATTTTCTAGCGTCCTATTTTCCTCTTCACCATTTACCACGAACGGATCCAAAATGTGAGAAACTGCGAACTTCACCAGTGTTCATGCCTTACCCAAATCTCAACCAAATCTTCACCAACCCTACGCAAAAACCACCACTTGCCAAAATTTCTCAAGTAAAACACAACACCCCAAACCTTAGCCCACCAAGACTTCGCCAACAATACAATGGTCAAGAAACCACCCCTCCCAAAGCTTATCTGCCCCGATCATTGACTCCAGGAGGTACGGGTGCACTATCCCCACCCATAAGCCAAAACCCTACAACCGACTTAACCACCCAATGGCTCTTTCCGCTGGCGTCGACCCGTCGACTATACGGCAGCTCTTGCTCCAACACACGTTTCTGCCTCTCATTTCGGTGCAGCTGTCCCACAATGCCGACCGTTTGTTTCAGCAGGCTTGCCAGAACTCGCTGACTCTGGTGCTTCAAGCGTTCAGACCGTACGGCAACAACGCCAAGCACGGCTCGCCCAACCAAACATACAAAATCACAAACACCCAGCTTATAAGCCGAACATACGGCCTGTTTCCGGTGCGATTCGAGCCGCTGTTGCCCGAATTGCTCACAGTGCACAATCCTCCAGATGGCAAGCTTACGGGTCTCTTCAGTATCTCGTCCTTGGAGCTCATTCTCAAGAAGCTCTCGACACAGCAAACGGCGCCGTCGGACCCCGACTCAGACTTGTACATGAACATGTTCCGCCGCGTGATCACCTCCAACAAGGTGGTGCTGTTTGACACCTTGAACCATCCAGTATCGCAACTCTTTGTTATAGACTACGAGAACGACTCGATCGAGTCTCTCCGCAAGATGATCGTGGAATTCCGAAACTTCACCTTTCCAAAATACTTCCAAGTATCCGACCTCTTGGTACATGTGTTCATCTTGTATAATCCAAGCACCGCCAGCGAGGCAGACGTGGCTCAATTGCAAAATGAGATCCGAAACCACCTCACTGTGACATCCTCGGCGTTGCCAATCTCAGATGTTTCTGGAGCAGACCAGCAATTTGTCCGCATGTCCAAGTTCGACAATGCCACCATCGATGGAGAAGTACAGAAAATCTCTCTCCAGCAAGGAAAGGACTCGGACGACGACGACTACATCCAAATACCACTGGATCTTGATGTGACTCTTCGTGGCAAAATCTACGAATTCATCTCCAAACAGCTCATTCCCCACATGGAGCGCAAGATCAGAACCTGGGATGATCTGGTGTTATCTCCCAAGAAGTCAATCACGGGCCGGTTCTTCTCCGTATCTCGGAAGTTGTTTAACAATAACTCTTCCGAGCAGCTTTCTCAAAACAGCTCTTCCGAATCTTACAACTCGGTCCACAACTACTACTACCGGTCATCACCTGAACAGATCATTCGGAAACTTGCAGATTGGTCCTTGATGCTAAAAGACTTCAAATATGCATACTCCACCTATGATCTCATCAAAAAGGATTACACGAACGATAAAGCTTGGGTTTATGTGGCTACTACACAAGAAATGTGCATTGTTTCCTTATTGTTAGCTCAAACGCAACCAATTGCGTCAGACACTTTACCCCAGGCTCCAGACAAGAATACCCTTCGGAAAATCAGACATGACATCATTGAGCCATACATTGATAACTTGTCATATACGTTCAAGTCTCGATTCAACGTGAAAACTTATGCAATCAAATCATACTTGGTGGTGGCCGAGCTTCTCCTCAACATGAGCGATATGTTCAATATTCCTTGGTGGTGGAGTGACCTCATCGAAAGGTACTTGCTCATATGTGCCAATGAGGTTGATATGCATTTGGCATCAATTGGGGACGGACCGCAAGCCATTCGGGCAATAATCTATGAGAGACTTGGGTATGCTACTGGGAAATTCTCGTACGTGCCTCGCGAGTATCACGATTTAATCGAGACGGCATTTACAACCGAGGAAGAACCCGAGGCGGACAATGAAGATGATGGAACTTACAAGAACACATTTAAGATCCAACCAGATAAAGACAATGCGATCAAGGGCCTCACCAGATTACGAAAGAGATCATTGTGGTACATTTTGTCCATGCGAGAATGGCTCAAGCTTGAGAATATTCATCAGGTCAGGTACTTGGTGGACAATCTAGTCCTACAGTACAAGATGGATGGGACCAGCAACAAGTGGTACGATAGACCGGACCTTGTGTTGGCTACAATCGTGGCCAGCCTCAACGAGGAGTGACGGGTGATTTCGTGATTGAAATATCCTCTATTCCGTAATAGCATTTATAAACTGTAACATAGCAACGGTGTATGCACCGTACCGATGTGAATATGCAATTTTGTTACTCCAACTCCCTCATGGCGAGTTTGCGTCTTTTGTCCATGGTGATCTTGATATCCGCATCCTTTTTGTCTCCGGAGAACCACTCCAAAACAGTCTTGAAAGTGTTACCGGCATTTGGGATTGGGGAAACATCGCCAGCACCCTTGAGCGCAGACAAGCTGAAGAGATTTGACTGTAACGAGCCCACTTCGTCTCGTGAATCTGCGTCATTATCGAGACTCGTGTAGTCCTTGAGATCCACCCACTGGCGTTTGATCATGAATGCAAATGCGTAGTCACTGGCCACCTTGACCACCGAGCTGAGCGGCGCCGGGAAAAACGTGACCAATGCAAACAGGTCGGAGCGATCGCCCCTGGAGTTGTTGTCGAACGCCAAGGTCCGAGTGGAGGACAGTGGGGTGGGGGTGTTTGCTGATCTTCTCAGCGAGAATGGGAGAAGGTACGACTGTCTGTCGTTGGAGGAGGCCTTGAAGTAGCGCAAGTAGACCCAGCTGGAGATGAATCCGGTCAATGCAAGCATCCACACGATGCGGTAGCTCTCCAAAACGAGCGACAATGCCCCCAGCACCGCGAGGACAAGAAACGGGAGGTGGGTGACCTTGATGCGCAACGAGCCCTTGAACAAGATGATGTAGTGGCCCGAGATGCGCTGCTTGACGGCCACAATCAACGCCATGACAATGGCCACGCTGGAGATCACGACGGGGGGAACAGAAGTGCCAGCACCAACCACCGCCGCCTTGACCGAGTAGTATGCGTAGAGCGACAAGTTCAGCGCACACACCGCCACGAGGAGGAAGCGGAGCAACTCCGGCAGCCCCCAGGTGGCCTCCAAGAACCCGCCCAAGTAGAACACGGCCGGCACCGCAAGCGCAAGCGTGAGAAACGAGTCTTCGATGAAGCCCGCAGTGACAATCACCCACGGCCGCGCCAACACCGGCGACACCGTGGGGATGAAGGTGAGAAACGGCACGAAGAGTTCGTTGGGCCGCGGCACCGGTGGCGCCACCGCGTCGTCTTCTAGTGCCACGGCCGGATCGTGGCCCAGGCGGTGTGCAGCCACCACTAGCACAAAGTATGTGTAGTATTTGAGGAGGAAATTTAGGAGCGTGAGCGAGATCATCGCCACCAGCGCAATGGAGGCGACTTTCGGAGCTTTCATGGCGAATGCAGTTTTTTTTTGTTTTGCGCCTACTGGCTTGGTGTGGGTGTGTGGTGGTGGAGGAGTAGGTGAGCTACCAAAAGTGAGTGAGAGTTGGGTCCAGGAATCGAGGACCGGGGTGCGTGCACTCCACCATCACCAGTTTGCCCAGCTACTCACGCCAACTTCTTTGCCATGTGGACGCGGGCCTCGATGCAGAGCGTGCAGAGCGTGCGGCGCAGCTCCACCATTCATCCGCGGGCCAAGCCCAGCTACCGCGACTTGATCCTGGGCCCGGTGGCCAAGTCGCTCCTACTCACCATGGTGTTTGGCCTGGTGGTGGTGGAGGCCACTCGAACCAGAAAGGACACCGAGGCGTTGCGCGGGGCGTATGCCACCAAGTTCCAGCTTTTGCGTGAGGCCACCGAGAAGATCCGGGCGCGCCAGCCCGTGGACTTGGCGCTGGAGCTCAAGATCGCCAATGCCATCACTCGAAACAAGTACAACTCGGTGACGGACGTGGAGCTCGATGAGCAGCTCGAGGAGTTTTTGAAGATGGCGGAGGACGAGACGGAAGTGGAGCCAGTGGTGGAGTCGCGGGCCCAGGTTGCGCTGGCGGCCGAGAAGGCGTCGGCCCGGTTCCTCTAGGCTTTCTGGGGTTGTGGTTTCTGGAGTTTCTGGAGATTCTGGTACTCCTAGGATTCTCGTGGGATGCCTCTATGATTTGTCCAGGGTTCGTCTATGATTGTCTATGATTGTCTATGATTGTCTATGATTGTCTATGATAGTCTGGATTCCATTAATCGTACTATTTCTATGGGACTCCTCTGGTTATCCTAGGTTTCCTCTATTCTCTGGAACTTCTCAAATCCTATTTCTCCAGTCTTACTACTCCACGTCACTCATACTTTCATACGATTATACATTTATACGATTATACATTTATACGTTTAAACATAAGGTTCCTCTAAGATTCCCCTCCCTCTTCTCCTTTTCTACAATTCTTCTCGTTTTCTTGAGAATACTTCCATCCTACTCAGTCTTACTACTCCCGGTCTGTCACTCAGACTTTCCTACGATTATACATTAACATTTACACATTTATACATGTAATGCCTCTTGATTCCCTCTAAAGTGCCTATATTTCAGCTCTACTTCACTTCTTGTCTCCTTCAGGCCTTCTCCAGTCCTACTACTCCAGGTCGAACACTCCATACATTTATACGTTTATACATTAATCTCCATGGCTCAAACCCCCGCCAACTTGCGGATGGTCCGCCGGTGCAAGTCACCCGACTCCACCACCTTGCCCTCCTGCTGTAGTCTGCGGATGCACTCGTTGACCTCGCTGTTCTCGATACGCACGCTCAGCTTCTCGTTGATCTGGTTGACCAAATCGGAGAACCGCACGGACGCGGCACCGTCAAGAAGCGCAAGCACCTCGTGGGTCAAGTCCTCTTGCATTCGGCGCTGTGCCGACGTGGTTCCCGTCTGCACCATGTCCATGTCAATGCGGCCGGTGATTGGGTCGGTAGCGTAGTCCTTGATGGCCGACTTGATCAAACGAACAGCCTCCTTCACATCCACAAGCTCCACATGCGCACTCAACCGCATCTTGGCATGGGCCTCAGCCAACCGGATCATCGACTCGAGCTGACGGGTGGTGGCGGTGATGCGCCGCTCCAGCTGGCGACTGTCGTCACCCAACTTTCTCATGTCCACGTAGGCTCTCACCAACTCGTTCTTGCTGGCGGCGGTGATCACCGGGTTGATGTTCTCCTTGGCGTACTGGATGTACATGCTCAACGTCTCCACGGGGAGAAGGGCATTGGTGGACACCGAGTCGGGCACATCCTCCAAGTACATGTCGGTGATGTGGCGGGCCAAGTGGCGGTCAATGGACTCATCCACCTTGTCCAAGATCAAGTAGACAAGGTCAAACCGCGACAACAACGGTGGGGGCAAGTCGATGTTGGAGGTGACGGGAAGGTTGGGGTCGTACCGCGAGTTGATGGGGTTGGCCAGCGCCAAGATCGAGGTACGGGCATTGAGGGTGGTGATGATTCCTGCTTTGGCAATGGAGATGGTCTGCTGTTCCATCACTTCGTGCAACACCGACCGGGTGGCATCGCTCATCTTGTCGAACTCATCAATACAACAAACACCTCCATCCGACAACACCAACGCTCCGGACTCCAACACAAGCTGTTTGGTGTCGATGTCTCGGGTGATGTATGCGGTCAAACCAACTGCAGACGAACCCTTACCCGAGGTGTAAATGCCTCGAGGCGAGATCTTGTGAACATACTGCAAGATTTGTGACTTGGAAGTCGATGGGTCTCCACAGAGCAACACATTGATGTCTCCACGGTAACGGCCACCTTTGCGGAAGGTCTTGTTGGCACCGCCAAACAACTGAAGCAAAATACCCTTCTTGACGTCGTCCATCTCGTAAATGGATGGTGCAAGCGACCGGGCCAACACCTCGTACAAGTCGTCACGCTGGGCGATTTCCTGGATCATGGCGATGTTCTCGGGACTCAATTGACGTTTCTGCTCAACCTCCTGAGTGTCGGTGGCCAGCTCCTGCAACGTGGAGGCGTCCACCCCGAGTTTCTTGCTGTCAATCTTGCGGATGTGCACCACATCCAAGTAGGTCTTGTACAAGTTCTTCAAAGCTCTCTGGCGGGCATTGACACGAACTGGCAACGAGCGGAAAATACCACACACCTCGATACGGTCACCTGCCCTGCAAGTGTCGACCAACTCGTCGTAAACACACAAGTTGACCGAGTGAGGAGTCTGTCCGTCTGGAACCAAGTCGGGAGTTTCTTGCAACTTGATCACCTGCTTGTCAGCAAACGAGGAACGGTTGTGCACCAATGACATAGAGTTGACTTGGCCACACACTTGACGTGGGCACTTTGTGGGTTCGGAAATGACACCTCGGTCAATTTCCACGGCGATGGTATGGTCACAGGCATTACATTTGAAAAAGGCAACCTTCATGTCCGGAATGATGGCACTGGCACGCAACACAAGACCCTTGACACTGACAAGCTTATCGATATCATTAGGGTTCAATTCTCGCATACCACGACGCACAGCGTTGAGGTTGTATGGACGAATGGTGTAGATGTTGGTTTCAATGTCATCGATGGATGTGGGCACTGCAGTCAGGTCCAGGAACAACGAGACCAAGCAGTCCTTGACGGTCTGATCCATGATGGGGATCACTTCCTGTGGGTAGTTGATGAGCTGGTAGTACAACTTCTTGGTGGCTGGGTATGCCAACAAGTTAGCGGCATCCAAGTTCAAGTTGGTGGTACCCAAGTCCTTCATGGTGTTCAATTGGCCCACGTAGTAGAGCTCCAGATCTTCAGGCTCCACGAGCTGGTTATCCATGGCCTTGCGGTATTTCAACTTGAACAGCATCAAGAAGTCCCGGAACGCATTGGTACAGTCTTGAATGGAGACGTTAGTACCCCAGATGACACGCACTGGTTCGCCGGAGTCGAAGATTTCGGAGCCAATCTGGGAACTATCCAGCAGCGGGTGACCTGAATGTGGGTGTGCGTTTCTGTCGTCGAACATTCTTCTTCTCATGGGCGAGCTCAGCACATCGGCGTTCAAGTCCGACCGAATAGGTCTGCGGACAATTCTGTCAACATCCGAGGTGAGATTGTCGGAACGAGCACGCGAGCCATCGGATGGATGGTGACGACTCGAAGATGTGTAGTGGAGCGGCGACGAGATCTCCTTTCTCTGGGAAGAGAGATTGATATCTGAGCCTGGGTTGGAGGAGGAGGAAGCAAAGAAAAGTGGGGAGGAAGGGACCGGGTTCTGGGTCTGCGACTGCGACTGCGATTGCGAATTCGAGTTGGAGTTTGTGCCGGTATTTCCGGGCGCCAGGCTGCGGACTGGCGACAGCGACATGGTTGTTCTAGAAAGAGAGTGGGAAATTGAAGTTGGAAAACGCAGATGGCTGTCAGACGCGCGCCATTAGGCCCAATGGGGCAAATTAATGGGAGCACATGCAGGTTACTAATGAGACTAGGGTTGGAAGGGAAGGGAGAAGACGTGAAAAGAGACGAAAAAGAGGAATACAGCAGAGAAATGCAACATGATACTCTGTTTGGATTCATACCGATCTAAGTGGAAGTGTTGTCGAGGAACATCTAGCGAAGATCTGCTTTGCTAGGCGATTATGTTGGTATAAACCACAGAGGTACTACCAAACAATGGGACTGAAGCAAGAAAAGCGACCAACGCAAAAGCAAAACATCTGGATTGAAATTTGATCTACTTGCTCTTTTTACGTTGTCGCAAAAATGTGAACTCTTGCTGATGCTCAGTCTCACTACTTGTTAATACTCCATCGAGAGATTTCGACGCGTGGTCCTGCATTGCCAACTCCATCTTCACCATGTCCGAGTCGAACAACCCCCGCCTTTCGCCCACTAAGTTGGAAAAACCAGCGTCTCGATCTGCAGATGTCGACCCAAACTACCTGAAGTTTGCAGTTGCCCCCACGAGATTGTCTGCTCCGGCCGATGTACGTCCTCACCTGCCAATTCGTCGCTCCGGGTCACCATTGAGACGGAAACAGATTCACGAACTAGAGTCTCTGCCTGAAAAGCGCCAGAAAACAGCTCGGTTTGCTGCACAAGCACAAGAGTCACAGCAGGATCACTCGGCCTTGGAGAAAATGGCCGAGTCCATCGAGAGGGTGGCTAATACGTTCACTGTCACAGCCACGGCCATGAGAGACTCTAAGGCATTGCAGCAGGACATGATGGACGAAATCGTACTGTTGAAGACAGCAGTAGCCCAGCTTCAGAAGGACGTGCTGACTTTACTTGAGAGAAGTAAGTAGGCGAGGGCCCTAAAAGTCAATGTTCTTGGTGGTTGCAGGGTCCAGCTCCTCGGGCTCCTCCACTGGAATACCCCACTCTTCGATCTCAAACTTCTTTC
Organism: Sungouiella pseudoflosculorum; assembly: GCA_030674735.1. Lineage (NCBI taxonomy): Eukaryota > Fungi > Ascomycota > Pichiomycetes > Serinales > Metschnikowiaceae > Sungouiella > Sungouiella pseudoflosculorum. The sequence goes on along the minus strand of JAKUAO010000016.1, from coordinate 37,239 downwards.
TGCCGTTGCGGAAAGCGTACTCGCCGACTCTCACCATCATCATTCCTCTCTCTGACATGACAGGAACCTTAACAATGTTGACCAATCCCTGTTGGATCTTCGAAGGCTCCTTCTTGTATGCTCTTTCCACCAAAGCAGCCATATCGGGGTTGAAAGGCTGCAAGTGGACCACTCCATCCATCAATGACTCGAACATTTGGGTGAGAAGACTTTCTCTAGGATACAAGTCTAGTGGAAGCGAAGCAGCCACCACTGCGTTGGGGAACTTAGCAAGAAGGGCCCGCAACGAATGCACAAAGGGGATGACGTATGCTGGCGAGGAGCACTGTGGTGGATAAAGTGATGGGTTGAGGAAGCCAGCCAAGACAATTCTCACCACTTGTTTCTGCTTGGTGTGAGATTCCACCACACTGGAGATTTGTCCGATTGTGCTTGCGTAAGAAGCACCAATGGGCACAAACGAGATTTCCTGTGCACTTGGACCTGGAACAAGCCTTTGGGTGATGTCGAATTGGGTGAAGTAATGCTCATACACCGAGTTGGAAGGGTCTTCGGATGCCTGGACCTTATCGCCATTTGAATTGACCCCGTAACGCCATGCGATCTTCAAGTCCTTCTCCGCCATGTTTGATACGCTAACCTTTGAAGAATCCTGAACGATCTTGTTCTTCTTTTGGTCTTTGGTGCTACCTTTGTATTCACCAGGAAGATCATTAGCCCACGATGCTGGCGCTCCTACAACCACCACATGACAATGAACAGCGTTTTTGGTGACTCTGTTGTGCATGATTCCCTGGGCCGCAAAGTTGCGTAGCAAAACCGAGGCGAAATCGGTGGTTCCAGACTCTTCAATGAGAAGCGATGTGCCCAATGGAAGTCCCAGATGCAACAAAATTTTGTCCAAGTCACCGCATCCGGTGGAGACTGTGGGCTGTGACGTGATGGTAGATGGCCTCACACCCGGATTTCCTGCGATGCTATCAAGTTCTGGTGTTTTTTCTCTGGTAACAGTTGGAGATGAGGCTCTCACTGGAGCCAACGGATTTCTGGCGCCGATGGGACCTCGTGGTGGCGCAGGTGTTCTTAAGGTGGGTGCTCTGGCCGAAGGAGCGGGACCACCGCCCGAAAGAGGTTCATTTCTCTTTCTAAACGACATTTTGGTTCTGGTAATCAGTTGGTCAATGCTACTAAGTGATGGGAAGGCCTGGTGCACGGGTGCAGGAGCTGAAAGCTGGATTGTGGGGGTCGAAACTGGCAGACTTTTGAGGTGGTGACAAGGTAAAGAAGAAAAAAAACTCTCCTCTGTTGGACAATGAGACCAGATATTGTTATTACGAGCAGAATCAGCTCTCGAACACGCAATCTTGTGGGCTATGCGTATCACATCTCTAAAGACACTACAGTAACACTGGGAGATACGATAAACAACATCAAGTGGAAAAACTAGGAAATCTTTAAATTAGAGAATAATCGAAAAACAACGAAACAACCTGAAGAAAACGAACCCGAAAGGCAAATCATAAAACCCACCAATTGCTCCCATTCCGCCTCAATCTCCAACCCCAATATCGCAGTGTGCACACGGGTCATCCTCATAATCAAACCTACTCCACCAGCCACAACCACCAAAGAATGGGAGCGTTAGTATCGATCCCTCTCGCCTCAACCAGCTGGATCGCCTCGTGCTGTGGCGCAGCAGCATGTTCAGCCTTTTGCTCGTCCATTGGCGGCACGTTTCAGTCAGCGATAATGACCAGACTAGCGTATGCGTTCATGTTGATGATCAACTCGCTTCTCTCGTGGATAGCGCTCTCGCCGTTCATCATCAATAAATTGTCGAAGGCCAGTTTCGGTCTTATCAACAACAAGTGCGGGCCCGACGGCAAGAACTGTATCAGTTTCAGTTCCGTGCACCGCATCAACTTAGCCTTGGGAGTGCTCCACTTGGTTTTGGCAGGGCTCCTTGTCAATGTGCGGTCCACGTCCAACCCACGGGCCGTGATCCAGAATGGATGCTGGAAAATCAAAATTTTGGCGTGGCTCTCGCTTATCGCCATCAACTTCTTGTTGATCCCAGATAACTTCTTTGTGTTCTACGGCAACCACATCGCCATCATCTTCTCCACGATCTTCTTGGGTATTGGCCTTATTCTTCTTGTCGACTTTGCTCATGCATGGGCCGAAAAGTGTCTCGAAAAAATCGAGTTGGAGGAATTGACCGGTGAAGACGAGTACAACGCAGGTTTCTGGAAGAAATTGCTTGTGGGTGGCACCTTGACCATGTACGTGTGCAGCATTGTGTTGACGGTCTTGATGTACGTGTTCTTCGCCAATGGCGGATGCAGCATGAACCAGGCCGCCATCACCATTAACTTGATTTTGTCCATTATTATCTCGGGTATCTCCATCAACCAGAACATCCAGGAGTCGAACCCAAACGCAGGCTTGGCCCAGGCATCTATGGTCGTATTGTATTGCACGTATTTGGTGCTCAGTGCGGTGGTTTCGGAGCCTGATGACAAGATGTGCAATCCACTTGTGAGATCGAAGGGAACCAGAACCTTGAGTGTGGTGATGGGTGCCATGTTCACGTTTATTGCGTTAGCCTACACCACGACGCGTGCTGCAAACACCTCCTTCTTCGAGACCGAGTCGCCTGCCTTGGACTCTCTGGTGACCTCCCAGCCTAGCGAGAGAGCCCAAATGAGATACCAGGCCATCAAACAAGCAGTGGACGAAGGTTCGTTGCCCGAGAGCGCACTTAATCAGCTCGATCTCTACGAGGATGACGGCAGACCAGGTGCCGACGAAGAGCGGGAGCTGGTGAAGTACAACTATACCTTGTTCCATCTCATTTTCTTCTTGGCTACTCAGTACATCTCGACGCTTCTCACTATCAACGTGAAGCAGGATGATGTGGGCGACTTTGTGCCCGTGGGAAGAACCTACTTTTCCAGTTGGATCAAAATCATCAGTTCGTGGGTGTGTTTCTTGTTGTACGGCTGGAGTCTTGTTGCACCCATGATCTGGCCAGACAGATTCAACACTATGCACCTTTAGAGGCCGAGAAAGGCTTCAGGATTTACGAATCTACCGTGCGAGTGAAACGAGGGAAGGTACTAGTTTTCGAAGAGAAATTCTTTTTTCTCTCGAGTTATCCCACCGTTCTTTCCTCACTCTTCCTGCTCATGTACTTCCCCGGTCAATTTTGCACCCATGCGCGTGGGCTCGTTCTTGAATTCAGCACCAGAAACTGAGCTCCCCGTTATGTTTCCACCTAATTTCAGTTCTGACTACATCCAATTACCTTGAAGCGATTTAGCCTGAGATTATGGCTTCTAAATTGCAAATGGCCCACCTTTATATCGAAACTGGTCCATTCTGGACCCGGAGGTTGCCTGCATCCACGAAAAGCTCAGTCTTCCATTGGTCAAGAAACGGGAGAAAAAAAACCCACAAATCGCACAATCCGATTGTGGAAAAAACCAACTCCAACCACCTTACGAATTAACAATGTCCGCCATCATCAACAAGGCCACTGGTCTCGTGAACACCACCGTTGCCAAGACCACCCAGCTTGCCAACTGTGCTGTCTACTGGGGTAAAGTCGGAGCCGAGGTCGCCAAGGTTGTCTACAAGGCCGAGGGATTGGCCCCACCAACCCAGGCTCAATTCCAGCAGACCTACCAGTCGTGGTTCAAGGTGTTGAAGAGCCCAACCGACCAAATTGCTTTGTTCAAGAAGGTCTCCGCCGTCGAGCCAAACAAGGCCAACGCTGCCAAGGCCGCCATCTACAGTATCCAGGCATTGGCTTTCTTCTCCGTGGGTGAAATCATCGGCAGAAGATCCATCTTCGGCTACCCTGCTGTGGGACACGCCGAGCACCACTAGATGTGGTAGCTTCTTGCATTGTATCACTAAAAAGGGGTATCTGTTTCTAGACATGTTTGATTCGGGTATATATATATTCAAGGCCATTTCCGAACCAGCCCGACACTTGTGTAGGTTTTATTTAATTACCAGAATGGTATGAATTATGCTCACGACTGCTCCTTGCGTCTTTTGGATGCCTCGATCATCTCTTGTCTCTGTTTCCGCTTCTGCTTCACCACCTTTGGCACCGTACTGATTTGCTTTCTGTTGGCCTGGTTTCTCTTGATGTTCCTCTTATCCTGCGATGAGAGCTTACTCATGTTCTCCATCCACTCGCTGTAGCCCGATGTGCATCCCGACTGCTTCATGACGTTGATGATGGGCTTCACAGCCAAGTTGTCCTCTTTAGTGAAAAACGTCACGGCTTTACCAGCATTGGTTCCTCTTCCGGTTCTACCGATTCTATGCACATAAGCCTGGGCGGTCTGGGGAACATCGTAGTTGATAACAAGGTTGACACCCTTGAAGTCCACTCCTCTTGCAAGCACATCGGTGGTGATGAGCACCCAAATGTCACCGTTTTTGAAGCGCTTGATCACCTCGTCTCTCTGCTTGGGGGTTCTCTCGGCGTGGATCACATCCACGTTCAACTTGTCGTACAACAATTCGTGGAACAATGCCTTGGCTCTGGTAATGGACTGTAAGAAGATGATCACCGGAGGCTTGAACTCAGCTTGCTGGATCATCTGGCGGATGGCCACGAGTTTACCGTCTTCGCTTCCGGTGAACACCAACTTCTGGTCGATGTTGGACGATGCAGCCTCCTTGTGGCCCACAATGATTCTCACCGGGTCCTTCATGATGGAGTTGGCCAACTCCTCCACACCAGCCGGAATGGTTGCAGAGAAAATGGACTTTCTGAGCTTGGCGTACGTGAGCTCGGCCAAGATGGAGTCTGTCTGCTCCACGAATCCTCGGTCAAACAACTTGTCTGCCTCATCAATGACAAGGTCCTCCACTCCGGAGAGGTCCATGTGGCCGTTCTTGACCACATCTATTAGACGCAACGGCGTGGAGACGATGATGGCGTATTTGGATGCAGAGACGAGGCCGTCCAGGAGTCTGGAGGCGAGTTGCCGCGACAAGATGGCGCTGGCAAGCTGCTTGTGGCCCTTGGTGAGAGCCTGGAGCTGCTGGTGGATCTGCAGGGCCAACTCGTTGGTGGGGGCGATGACAAGCCCCCGAATGCGGGTGTTTTTGTCGGGAGCGTCGTCCAAGAGCCGCTGCACCATCGGCACCAAGAACGCCAATGTCTTACCGGAACCCGTGGGGGCACATGCAATCAAGTCTCGGTGATGCAATGTGGTGGGAATAGCCTCGCACTGGATGGGGGTGGGCTCGACAAACTCGGCGTCCAAGAGGTTGTTGAGGAGCCTCTTGTTCATGTGGAACCGCAGCACCAAGTCCTCGAACAGGCCAATGGGCAATGGCACGTCGTGGCCCGTGACTTTGGACCGGGACCGATTTCTGAAGGCTTCGGCCTCGCGAGCGGTGGAGATGACGGGTTTTGGCTCCGATTTTTGGGCGGCAGCTTCGTCATCGGACTCTTCATCGGACTCGACTTTCTCCTCCTTCACCGGCTTGTGCGTGCGGAAGAAATCGGTCTCCTTCTCGACTTGGGTCTTAACTGAGCGAGCAGTTGGCTTTTTGGCGGGGGTTTTCTCCAGCGAGAAGTCGGCGGCCGTGCGCTTGCTGTTCTTGAGCGAGGCGCCGCGCGAGAGAATCTTGAAAATATCCATTTTGCGCGGGAAATTCCTGGGAAACTGGCGGTTTTTTCTTCCCCAGAGTTTGGTTCTGTAGAGATGAGCACCTGGGTAATTTTTGCAATCGGTGAGCCCCGCCTGCACACAGACACCACTCTCACCATAGTCAAGCAATTTTTTCCGACACCACTCCTCCCGCCAACATGTCGATACGAGCCGTTTCCCGGAGTTTCGCCAGAAACATCTACTTGCACACGGGGCCACGGGTCGCCGGAATCCGGAGAGACCCGGGCGAGATGCTCACCACCGCCTCGGGCCACCACTACGGGCCTTCACCAGAGAACTTGAAGCACGTCAAGGAGTTTTTGCAAGACAAGTACGCCATTCCCGACGAGTTGGTGTTGCAGGTGTTGACACACAAGTCGTTCGGCAACGGAATCAAGCCTTACAACGAGAAGTTGAGCACGATGGGGTCGAAATTGTTGAATCTAGTGTTGGCCAAGTACGTGGTTTCCACGCCCACCAGCAACGAGCTTGCAGTCAACGGACAGAACTTGGACGTGTTGGGAACGCCCATGGCCAAGGAGCTCGGCGGACGCATGGCGTTGGGTGTTTTCGCCAAGAACACCCGGTTGAACACCATCATGTTCTGGAAGCTGTACAACTCGCTGTTGAGCTTCGAGAAGAGCGGAGAGTTGAAGGTGAGCGCACAGATGATGTATGCATTGGTGGGTGCCGTGACGTTTTCCCACGGTAAGAAGGTGGCCGAGGAGTTTGTGCGGGAGAAGTTGCTTCTGGGCCCCACCTCGCTCGAGTCCATCACCGAGGAGATTGTGCAGAGGCTGCAGGTGCATGCCCACACTGCTGGCGCTGCTCGGGCTGGACAAGCTGCTTAGGTTGGATCTGGCCGGGCTGCCTGCGCGTGCCGGCTACGCATATGTACATAGGAACACACAAGATAGAAGCTGGTGTAGAGAGTGGGGACTCGAGAGCGGATTGGGTGAAGACTGGAGAAGAGGGAGAACTGAAGTAAAGGGAGAGACTCGAAAGTACCAGAGGAATTGAAGAATTTGAGAGTATTCAAAATATCGTCTCAACCCTAATGAACAGTTCTAGAAATGAAGAGCGTGGTCTGGTTATTGAAGAAACGGGATTGCAGACAGCGAAGCGAACCAAGACCATAAATAGACTTCTGAAGTAAATTTGAAGTCCAGAGAAGGATTTGACGACGCTCTTCGGTTATCCACGAGTTCAATGCATCGGAATGTCTGGAGGAGAAGGTCTGGTTGACTTTTCCACTTCAAGCTGAAACTCGGAGATGTTTACATCCACATCGGCAAACTGGCAACGGTCTTACGAGCGACTGAAACGGATAGGCCAAGCTGAATTTTGTTATGAGCCTCTCGAATTTCAGTTGTCCGTGGCTAATTGGTTATGCTGTTGAGCATATAGACTTTGCGACAAGGCCGAAAGTAGTGAGAATGAAAGTAGCAGAATAGCTGTATAGAGCATAGGGATGGGACAGCGTTTCTGAATATACTATTGAAAAATAAAGATCAGAGAACAAGCAACAATAATGCACTCTTACGAGCAGCTTCTACGAGCAGCTAATATGGCCCAATTTCCGGACCGGTCCGAAAGTCCTGGCACGCCTCAAGTCCACAATCGAATGAAAGAGAGGACCAGGCGCAAATTAGTCGCAAATGCTTATCCTGGCCGCTCTTCTGCGTCTTCACTCGAATTCAGCTACAATGCAATTACGAAGAATTGTCGAAACGAGTTCATCTAAACTTACCTCCGTCCACAGATCCAGATACAAGACAGAAAATTCGGGATGGGCTCACTGTAGACGAGATTTCGTCGTAGTAAAGCAGTTCGGTTAAACACTGCCGAATTCCAGTCGATTTTCTCCAGATATTGAATGATTTGCAATGCAATATTACCCGGGTGGACCGTAGCTGCCGTTACGTTCATTAAGACGCCGTGAATTGGAGCGGAACTCTAAACATAAAGGTTCGCCTCCCTTTCGACTCGCAAAAGGGATCCAATATAGTTTTCGAAAAGGAATTTACTCTCATCTCACTCGTTAGTCAGCTCACTGAATTTCTCCAGTATTCGCATCACTAACAATCACCTAAGAAAACCCACAACAAACACGCCAGAAAACAAAACAGAAATCAACACTGAAAAGACCTCTTTTTTTCTTACCAATCCCGTTAGTGGATCCTACGTCTCCGAATCAAAATCTCCTCGTAAATCACTGCCACAACTAACGGTTTCTGTCTCTCTTGCCATACAAAGTCCGCCTTGTCTAGTGTGCACGAGTTGCGACTTCCCCACAAAACATGTGAAAGAGGTGAGCCGTGGATCTAGACTCATACACAACTCCACGCGTAAACCGGCGATTTACCACTGCTTCTTTTTCACCGTTCAGCAATTGTGTGGAAAATCCTTCTTGCCGCTTATTGTACGCCTCAACTAGAACCGCTCATTTCACAGTTGCGCAGTTACGCCGATAAAGTCCGTTTCTGCCCCAATCAGTTCAGTTTGTCAAGTTCGATAGTTTCACCTTGACCAAACTTTGATACCAATCTTTTTCGAAAACCCATTCGCTCGGAAATGTCGGACGATAACGAAATCGCTCATGCTATTGCTGGTGCTGGAGGAGGTGCCTTGTCCATGATTGTCACCTACCCATTGGTGACATTGTCGACGTTGGCCCAGACCACCCAAAAGAAGAAAGAAGATGAGAACGCCGAAAGCAACAAGAAGGTGCTGTCGGCTGCTGCCGCCAAGGAGATCTTGAAGAAAAGAGGAATCCTCGGCTTGTACTCCGGGCTTGAAAGTGCCTTGTATGGAGTGACGTTGTCCAACTTCATCTACTACTACTTTTACGAATTCACCTCCAACGTGTTTTTGCGGGCCAACCGCACTGCGGGCCGTAAGAAGGCCGGATTGTCGACGCTCCAGTCTATCATCACCGGTGCTATTGCTGGAGCCATCACCGTGGTCGGCACCAACCCATTCTCGGTCGCCAACACCAGACTGATGACCAAGGCCAAGGAAAACAACGCAGACAGCCACTCCACCATCAAGACCATTTTGGAGATCATCGAGACCGACGGCGTGGGCACGTTGTTTGCCGGCGTTCTTCCTGCGTTGGTGTTGGTGATCAACCCAATTATTCAGTACACCATCTTCGAGCAGGTGAAGAACGTGATCATCGCCGCCAACGGTGTCGCCTCCTTCAACGCCTTCAAGGCGTTCTTCATTGGAGCATTTGGCAAGTTGGTGGCCACCACGCTCACCTACCCATACATCACGTTGAAGTCCCGGATGCATGTCAAGAAGAAGAAGTTGTCGACGCAGGAAGACAAGTCTGCCGACGAAATCAACCTCTCCATGTATCAGGAGATCAAGAAGATCGTCAGCGAGGAGGGCTTCGAAGGTTTGTACAGAGGATTGGGCATCAAGTTGTTCCAGTCGATCATGACCGCCGCTTTCCTTTTCTACTTCAAGGAAGAGCTCTTGACTGGCAGCATCAAGCTTGTGCAGATCCTCAGAGGAACCAAGTTGAAGAAGCAGCTTCGCTAGAAAGTTGGCCGAGTCGGCTGAGTACGAAACTAGACACGCGGTATAACCGAATGAGATCACCACCTATTAATACCGTAGTTGACTAACGTCAGGAAGGCTATCCGTGCACCAAATTAAGGTTAAGCGACTTGCCTAGTGCCACAGGTGTCAAATCAATATAAGCGATGCAGAAGGCAACTCCGATACGAACCACCCGTTGGGTCAAGCTGGGCAAGACCCGAGGAAAACACCGAGGTTGACCACCACCGCCGAAAAAAAAAATGAAATAATTAATTCCACCACAGACTTCGCCGCGCCCCGTCACTGTCAACGGGCAACCACCTTATGCGGAGGAACACTTGAGCTTAAATCGAAGTCAAACGCCGCCACGCCCACCAACCGGGATTACAAATTAAGGGCCAGCATTCCGCCAATGCAACCGTGGCACCCTTGCAAATTCCGTCACTCGAACCTCCCAGGCGATAACAGGTTCCGCAGGTTGAGGACTCTGGCTGTGCACACCTGTCACTGCCATCGCAGATTGATTGATCTGCCAAGTGCGCAATTTGGGCCCTCTGACAGCACTGACAGGCCACAAATAGACAAAAAGTACGAGAACGGCCCCAGGCTCCAAGCTCCAGACTTGGCCGGGTCTGCATCAGGAGGAGTTCCCGTACTGTTTTGCTTGGTGAAATTTCTCGGGGCCTTACGGGTTCGGCGGATCAGCCCCACTTTTACTGCGGCTGTGGGCTTCCAAAATTCTGTTGCTCGTATTTCACGTACGGCCTTTGGCACACCTTCAGTATTTTTTTCTACAGAGTTATTTTTTTTCTCAAGTGTCTTGTGCGGCATTCTGCCACCTGTAGTTTTGGGCCTGGCACTGGTTTCGCTGACCAAGTGAACCGTCTCTTCAAAGGCCCATCTTCCATGTCTTCCACCGGTATATGCTCGATATATGCTCTTCTGCCCCGCCAGCATTGTTATGCCGCTGTCCTTCACTTGCCGTCTTAGTCCTGCCGCCAACATTGTCGCAGAATTGCCGATAAACATCTATGGCCCACCATAGTGTGCCGGCTGGCTCGGTCTGTCATGCAAGATGGTTCTCCAGGAAACACGGCCACATGGATTACACCCATTTTTTTTTTTTTTTGGGTACTTAGTTTGCTCGCTACTACTTCCTTCCTTTGTAGCCGCTTGCGTTTCGCCTTGTTCCTTGGTCTGCTGTCACCTCCACAATTCCCATCACACGTCCTATCCTGCGTGGTGACCGGTGACTCTCAATACTACGGAACCTCACAACTACATCACTTCTCACCTAAAAAGGCCGATTCGCTCCACCTACTGCGGTTTTGCTAGAGGCGCAGCCACCAGAACAGGGTGTTCTTTCAATATTTTGCGGCGTCACTTTGCCCCCTGCTCCCCATCCATTCTTGCCCCGCCAGTGGCCCCACTTTCACCTTTCAGTGAGTCTCCAGCACTCCACATGGCCAAATAGGAGGTCCTCCACTCGTTGAACATTCCTCCACTCCACACCTCGTGCCCGTGGCCATGGCGTTCCCTCGAAATCCTTCCCCCATCCACGATCCGGCCAAGTCGCCCACCTCGTTGGCGTCGCCTGGTGCTGAGCCACCAGTTTCATTGTCTGACCACCATTCGGGGTCCCAGAAACGACTCGTGGCTCGCCGGGCGTGCCTCTCGTGTCGAGAAAAGAAAATCAAATGCGACGGCGAGGCGCTTCTGCTGAAACCGGCAGGCGGCCTGGCGCCCGTGTGCTCCAATTGCAGGTTCTTGGGCATCGAATGTGTGTTCGTGCAAAGCATGCGAGGAGGCCGTCGCCGCAAGCGTGTTCTCGACAAGGCGCCCGAGACAGACTCCAAGTTCATGAAAATGGACCGCCTGATGCTGCGCGAGTCGGTGACTCCGTCCGTGACCGAGTCCAGAACTGAACCTCCGCTGATCTCGCTGGCATCAACAGGCAGCTACCGCAACATGATGGACGACCCAGCCCGCCTCCGACTCCCGTCGCCAACCCTACTGTATGCGTCATTCGCTGACGCCAACCAGAGACTCTACAAGTCGCTGCTCAGCGATGGATCGTCTTCTGGCTACTCGTACGAGTACGCCAATGGCCAGATGGGCCACCCAGGAGGCCTCTCCCGGTTCGATATGGGCCCACAGCGACACTTTCGTCCGCATTATCCACACCATCCGCACAGCTACATGTTCCCTCCGCCTCCTCCTCCACCCATGTATCCTCCATATCCACATGGGCACGGACACGGTCCTCCGCCTTTCCCACCACCACCACCTCCACACCACCATGCTTACAGAATGGGCGAATACTACTATCCGCATGGCCCGCCACCTCCAGGTGCTCACGGTCCCCCACCTCCACTCCCCCATCCTTCTGGTCGGCATCCACACCCTCCTGGACCACCAGGGCCACCAGGATCTCATCCTCCGGGACCGCATCCCCCTCCTCCTCATCATCCTCTGCTACATTACCCTCCCCCTCACTCAGCAGATGGATACGGGCCAGAAATGCCACCAGGACCACCACAAATTGTCTCGCTGCAGCTCGATATGCTGAAGAGAAGAAACTCGGTGGGTTCTGGCAAGAACTCTAATGATTCATACTTTTCACGTCGTTCGGCTTCGAATTCCGTCATCAACGGATCAAAATGGGGCGTTCACCATTCTGACGACGTCTCAAGCAAGATGATGAAGTCCACTCCAAGCAAGGATCTGAGCATTCCGGACAACAGCACAGAAATGAGTAACGGAAACGAACAGAACGAGTACTCAACACGTGCTACTGAGCCTGAATCGCTCCGGGTAGTAGCTACTCCAACTCCTGCAAATGCTCAGCCTGATCCATTTCCCAGCCATGAACTCAAAGAGTACAGCCTTCCGCCATGGAATATTTTGTCGGAAGTTGTCGACTTCTACTTTATTTATGTGAACCCAAACTTGCTCTTGCTTCCATGCAAGAATTTCTTCTTGAAGAGATTGGCCTTGAACTCGGATAGTTCTATTTTGCATGCCATGATCACCGTCGTGTGCACCAGAAGAAAATGGCAATTCGAGGAAGGAGAGTCATACTGGCTTGACCAAATGCATAGATTCTGGGACAACTTGAATGATTTCGGCATGCTTCTTTGCTACTCGCTTGTTGCACAGGCCCCTATCATCAAGAACAAGTTTCACAATTTTGTGGGGCTCAATGACAGCATGTTCGAGGTGATTAAGAGCAATCGGTACCTTGACGTGTTGCAGGCATCCTCCAACTTAAACACTCGAAAACGATTCGAAAATGAGGCTCTCATTAGGATGATTTGGATCTACTGGATTGGATCACTCATATTCCGTTTACGCCTAGGAAGACCCTACTCTAAACTCTTCATGATGAGGAATGATAATGTGCTTGTTAACTCTGACCTCAGCCATCAGCATGAAAGAAATTTTCCACTCCCTGTTCCAAATGAAAGCTACGTGAAATGTCAAGATTCACGTCGTGCTGCTTGGGACGACCTTAATAATGGCATCTGCGAGGACTCAGCTACGCCAATTAAAGCTGCTCTGATTTTGCAGCAGGTCATGGATAAGATTTCAAATAATGAATTGTCCAAAGACAATTTGGTGCTCGCCTCAGAATTTCGCAACATGTTGAAAGACAGACTTTACTTGGTCAAGGAGGACACGCTTATCGTGAACGCTCATTTCATTGTCTCGAATTTCTTGATCAATTACGCTGACATCATTCAAAGATGCCATTTCATCAATCATTTGCTTGCATTCGAAGTGCTCATGCGTTCATCCATGCGGGACAATAAATCAGACTCAGGCATCGATGATACTCGGGATTATATACCCAGGTTGAATACGTTTGCAGCGAACAATATCATTAATCTTGAGGAGCTTCCATCCTCCATATTAGAGATGGACTCATTCCAATGGGCATGCTTGATCGCAGTGATCGAAGACACTTTGACTATCATTGAACTAATCAATGTTCATCTTGGAATTTTACCATCTGATACCACTCCAAGATATTCGGTTCTATATGGAGTGACCTGTTTGGACGCCTCTCGTGACTGGTTCATGTCAAAGGAGTTGATTTCACGCGGAGAGTCGACGTGGCTCAAAGCTAGTGACTTCAGTGTCATCGCTGCTTGTTCTCTTGTGAGCATTATCCCAAGCTTAATTGTTCTCCGAAAGCTCTTTGAGATTCGAAGTAACGGAGAAGGGAAATCACAAGCTGTCCTCTCAAAATCTGGCGAGGTACTTGACTTTGACGTGGAGGTACCAGTCAAGGCGTTGAATGGATTTAACCACGAAACTCTACAAAAGGGATTCGACAGAGTCCTGGAATTTATTCGGTTCCGGACCCAATACGATGCCAAGCGCAGTTTGCAAGAGGACACCATAACTAACATCAACAAGGTCGGCCACTATTTGGAGGAGATACTACAAAGCATGAGATAGAGTCTCTGCTCACAAAAGAAAACAACAACACTTCACTCATATACTAAAAGTTTGACAAATGGAGCTGGATTCCATGCCCCACGCAAAGGCAGAATGATAATTCATGGCCCGGAGTGCTAACAGCCAATATATTGCATTAACCACAATCGTGAAATGTCAGCTCTAGGTGAGCTCTTTCTTAAAATTGCTATAATTATTATATTTTGCTATTTTAGCTATTTTCAGCAACACTTTGATGTATCAATGGTCTTAGGCACAGGCCATAATAATCACGAACCAAATTCGCCGGATCATTCGCCGAAATTCACGTGGGCCAACCGCAACGTCTAATTACACCCACATTCTTTCTTAGGCGGCGATTCGATTGGTGATTCCTAGCGAGATTACGGCAATTCACCTGTTCACATCCACTGTTATTAAACTTCCCCACAAAACTGTCCATCATTTCAGTCTGCCCCGCAATTTCCATGATCAGTGTCTTTAGACCACAGGTGAACAATCTTCAGGCTGCAAACGCCAGAGAAACAGTGGAAAGTCTCACTCGAGACGTCCACCTAAAGCCAATTCATTCCCACAATGACTACTGGAGAAAAAGACCGCTCTTAGATGCGTTGCTGTTTGGTGCTGTGAGTGTGGAGGGAGATATCTGGCACTTCCCTGAGGAATACACGGTATCTGACACAACCACCGAGACCACGGCAAAATTCACATCGGACCAGATATACGTGGGCCACAATCAGATCTTCTTGGATCCCGAAAACACTCTCGATTCGTTGTACTTCGATTACATCTTCCGGTTTTTGGAGAGTACCAACAAGCAGTACCTGGTGCCCATGCTCGAGCAGCTTGGCCACAAGTTTGGTGTCTTCTACGACTCACCAGAGCTGCCACTCTATTTTTGGCTCGACCTCAAGACAGAGGGCATGGACCTCTACGCACATTTGAAGAAGTATCTTGATCGATTTATCGAGAAGAACTATTTGGCATACTATGATCACAACTCGGACAAGTCTGTGCCAGGTCCTGTGGTGATTACCTTGACCGGTAATGTGCCGTGGGAGACTTTGAATAACGAAACTGACTCTGTGAATCGTTACGTCTATGCGGACTGCCCACTCCACCAGTTTCTCTCTGCCGACAACGAAACCTTGGCCAAGTACGAGAAAACCTGTGTTTTCGCCAGTGCATCATTGGGCCAATTGCTAGGAGAGGACGAGTACAAGCTGGCCGTTCGTGGAGACTTCTCGGACAGCCAAAAGGCGAAATTGGGTCAATTCTTCGACCGAGCTCACCAGCATGGAATTAAAACAAGAATTTGGGGAGGCGTTGACTGGCCCATCCACGTGCGGGACCAGCACTGGAAGACGCTCTGGCTGATCGGTGTGGATCTCATTAATGCAGACGACTTGGCTGCGGCTGCTAATGTTTTCTAAACAGAAATGCACAAGTTTGAGTTTCTTGATGGGAAACGCGGACATGCTGTAACTAGTAGTTCTTCTTCAAGAACTCGTAAGTATAGAAAATGGCGGCGTTGGCAGGAATCGACCGCACCAACGTGATACCAAGTCCATTATACAAGTTACGGATTCCTCCCTGGCGACCAGTTAAGTGCTTGAACGCAGAAACAAACGTTAGTTTCTTGGACAGTCCCGAAGTCATGTCGTAAGTCTGGATAATAGACTTGATGGTGTCGATTGGGAAGATGGAGAGGTTAAACATGAAGCCAGCCACTGCTCCACTAACAAGAAGGTTCATTGTTTCCTTTTGCGGGTTCTTTTTGTTCAAGAACTTCAACGACTGCTCGTACGATGCAAACCACACGGCAGTTCCACCCATTTCTCGGAGAAGAGTCAGGTTGAGTCCATGCCAAAGTCCAATAGGACCCTCGTTATGCAAAATCTTGCGGATGATCGACATGTAAGAAACGTTGGCAGTTGCAGAGTTGACATTGGACACCTGAAGTTTGCATTTGACCAACTCCACGGGGGTCAAGACGAACGAGGCCGAAAATCCAGAGAATGCACCGGCCGCACAGACTCTGACCAACGAATCGGCCGGAAGATCGGTCACTTTGGCCAAACCTTGCTGACCATACTGGAAAGCACTGAAGAGAACGGCACTCTCCATACATGCACCGACCATGGGAGCACGAATTCCCTTGTAGAAGCCGTTGAAAAGTCCTTCGTTGTGGAAGATGGACAGCACCATTTTGATTGTGGAGGCTGGGTGGTGGGAGGATTGAAGCCGGACTTTGACAGTGTCGAAAGGGAACTCGATGAGCTTCCCTAGACTTCCAGCGATGGCACCATAGGTGACTTCCTTTGCTGCGTTGACCATGGTTTTTGGAAATGGATAATTAGTGTATTAATGGAAGCCAGGAGACCGACAGGAGAGCGTCTCTATAAAGCCTGGCAGGAGGTGAAGCGAAAAGCAAATAAATAAAACCACGGAGAAGACCGTTGGCAGGAAGTAAAAGTGAACTAGGTTGAAGTTGTGGCACTCATCTGGAAATTCAAACTCTGAGATGAGTCTAAGGCGGGCCCCAGTTACAATGGGCAGGAGAGTACATCCTTGATTAAGACCTAATTAAGGTTGTGACTCTGTCGGTGCAGATATAGCTACATGTGGATCCTAATCCAGGTGGAGATTCTACACCAAAACTCGTAGCAATGATTATTATACTATATGTGACAGGAGAGTCCGCTTATCTCAATGGGATGAATCTAGAAGAAGCGTTACCGGCTCTACCGTGTCTAACTGGAGTGTAAGTGATGGAGAACTCACCCAAGTAGTGGCCAACCATCTCTGGCTTGATCTCAACGGTGTTGAAAACCTTACCGTTGTAGACACCAACCAAAGAGCCAATCATCTCTGGAACAATAATCATGTTTCTCAAGTGGGTCTTGACAACAGTTGGCTTCTCGTTAGCTGGAGCAGCCAACTTAGCAGCTCTCAACTTGGCGATCAAACCCATTGGCTTGGAGCCCAAGCCTCTGGAGAATCTTCTTCTGACTCTGGCACCGCAGAGCTTGGTGAACTCCTCGGTGTCCAATTCCAACAACTTGGAAAGGTCAACACCCTTGAAGGAGAAGGTCTTGAAGGTTCTCTTCCTCTGGTTAGCTGGATGGGTTAGTATTATGGACGAAAAGTCTGGTAGGATTTATACTGGTAGAACTCGAGGGGGCAACGATAGGAAGGGAGGGATGTGGTGCTGGAGCTTCGGAACCAGCACAGGAGGAACAACTGCTTGTCTTTGCAAACAGAATTTGGCCCATTTTTGTCCACTTTGGGACTTTGGGCGGCACTCAAACCACGATCTGGAGTGATACGGACAATTCAAGGAAGGAAGAAATTTGGGAAAAGTAAATGGGAAGCGTCTCGCCGGCGCCCGAGTTCTGTTCAGTTTTCACCTATGGTCTTGGAGTTGATTCAACATACTAGTCTCAGCCATGATGTTTCCGCTTAGTACTTGTGAGAAAAAAATTGGAACCAGAATTATTGTGAAAATTTTGTCAGGGAGGAGTGTGCAGAGGGGTGCGGTGTCGGAGTGCACACGGTCCTCGTGGCACGTGATCTACAACGGACTGCGGTTCGCGACAGGTCTCCAGTACGGGGAGGCACGGGTGTGTGTTTGGGTGGGGCCGCGCGCTGGGGGCCGTCCATTTGGCCCATGTCACGTGGCGATGTGACTGCTTTTTATCTGGCTGTAGATGCTTGGGTTAACGTGGTTCCAGTGGGGCGGAGTTTCTGAACGAGATGAATTTGTGAAGATGTAACTATGAATTTGGGTATTTAACGGTATTTGCCGCTCAATTCACGCCGCTGGTGGCGGAGGGTGCACCCTGTCTGGAGGTGGTAATATGTAGTGAGAGAGCAACGAGTAGTGGCAGCAAGGGGCCCGTTTTGAGAAGTCAAAAAGCTCGAAATGCAAGCAAGTAATCAAAGTGAGCCCCAACATCCGTCATCCATATTCAGCAGAAGACCGCCCGTGGTGACCTCTGTCCCCATACTTAGTATGTGAAGTTGCAGCCATGTCACGTGCGGTGTGACTTGCAACAAGACAAACACCAGAGCAAACGGGCACAAACCGGGCGAAAAAGCTCAGAAAAACTGGAAAAGCCGTCAAAATCACACACTTCATACCCAGAAATCACATCAACTCATCACACAATCCCCAAATAACCACCTTTAGCTAACCTAATATCCCCCCGCTACTTAAGCACGCGAGATGGGCCCCCACCGCACACCCGTGCACCAGGCACCAGCACCTCCTCCACCAAAAAAATTTTTCCACTCTTAAACTTCCTTTTCCCATCCAAAGGATAGTCTGCACTTTTCCCGCTTAAACTGATTATTCTAAAATGAAGTACTTGGCTGCTTACTTGTTGTTGGTCCAGGGTGGTAACACCGCTCCATCCGCCGCTCAGATCACCTCCTTGTTGGAGTCTGTTGGTGTCGAGGTTGACCAGGCTAGAATCACCACCTTGTTGGGTGAGTTGGAGGGCAAGTCCGTCGAGGAGTTGGTCGCTCAGGGTTCTACCAAGTTGGCTTCTGTCCCAACCGGTGGTGCTGCTGCCGCTTCTTCCGGTGCTGCTGCTTCTTCTGGTGCTGCCGCTGAGGAGGCTGCCGCTGAGGAGAAGGAGGAGGAGAAGGAGGAGTCTGACGACGACATGGGCTTCGGTTTGTTCGACTAAACGCATCGCGTCGGTCCCACTCTGTAGTATAATACACTCCTAATCTTTCGCATGATGTAGACTGTAGAGTTCGCAGCCACTGGACATTTAGCCACGGGTGAGTTCTATTTTGCACTGTGGGTTGAGTGTCTTCTGGGTATCAGGCTGGATATTGCTCTTTGCACACGACTTTGCAGCCAGTATTAAGTTTGGGCTTTCACTGCTTTTGGGGCTTTCTTTCCTGATGGACGGCTGCATAGCATGTTCGTGTGGTGAATTGCCTGGTTCCTCATGCTTTCGGCAATTCTACAGTGAGAGCTGGACGCCAGTTTGTCCTGCTCATCATATTTCCCATGTAAATTGCAGCAATGAACTGACATTGTCTTGTTCTCTGGGGTAGTCGTTGCTCATTTTCATTGCCTTCTCTATTAAATTTCTTCACCGCATAGCAAACTCAAGCTTCTCCACCAAGATCTTGAACCTGTTGATTTGCACCCCCAAGTCCGCACTCGAGGCCTCCACTTCGCTCTCTTCGTCCTCGCTATCTGCCAAATCACGAGTTGAGGAAACTTCGACGAAATCCAACTTCTGGTTGAGTTTGCGCAAGTACACTAGCTTCTCCAGCTTGTACATGAGATTGTCATTGAGTGCAAGTAGCTCTGTCCGTAATTGCGTGTATCGCTCCTTCAATTGTGCGTTCTCTCCAGCTTTCAAGTCTGCTGCCTTCCTGATCTCCTCATCCACAACACGAGTATACTGCTGTTCGAGCTCCTTCCGCAGCTGAACCTCAACTCGTTCCTCATCGTCTTGCACAAGCATGCCAGCCTCTGGATCCTGTTCAAGACTTCGG
The DNA here is from genome assembly GCA_030674735.1 of Sungouiella pseudoflosculorum. Lineage (NCBI taxonomy): Eukaryota > Fungi > Ascomycota > Pichiomycetes > Serinales > Metschnikowiaceae > Sungouiella > Sungouiella pseudoflosculorum. Next base: position 18,022 of record JAKUAO010000016.1, on the reverse strand, counting down.
GTTGGATCTAGGTCTTTTTCGAGCTCAACCTTATCGATGTCGTTTTTCTCCGCTAATTCTTGCACAGCAAACAAGTATTGCGGTTCGGGAAGCTCGTTAACCAACTCGTTCACCATGCGGATTCTGTCGTTTAGGTTTCCCACTTTGGAGAAATCCGGTAGAAGCACAGGCTGTACCATCAGATTGATTTTCGTTAACGCCGTGTTCACTTTGAGAAGCTTGTCTGTCTCATTTTTGGCCACTTGCTGCACAATCTGATGCACAACTTGTCGACTAAACTTGGCTCGAATCTGTCTTTTAAGTCGGAGATTAGCCTTGAACACAATGTTTTTCATGGTTTCCTCGGAAATATTGTGCTTGGCCATGACAGCACGGAGGTCGTCATCTATGACAAACGGTCTGCTGAGGATTTTCACCTGTTCATCTATGAATTGCTTGATATATAGATAGCTCATTGGGTGTGATTCAAACGTAAATAAACCTTGTATAGTGAGACGTTACCAAAACCACACCCGTACACCAGCTTATATAGGGCAGTCAAACCGGGGAAAATTCGGAACTTTTCGGGCTGAAATTTTCGCAGGTGAGAGCAACCAGTGTGAAATAAAGGCTGAACACGTTTAACCACTTGAAATGGCTTCATGGTGTAATATTTGCAGGTGCCTATCCTATCGTAAGTCACGTGCACTAATCATTAATCTAGACGACTGAGACAATAGTTGCTTGCTGCAGGACCGATCACGGTGATCTCGATAGGTGCAGGTTGCTAGTTTATCTTGTCAAGAACATAAGAGCATTCTCTCGTACTAGCAAGAAGTAATCGATTCATCTTGGATATTAAACCACTCTTGTTAGCCTTTGAACTAACTTGGACCTAATTTACACCACTACCAGCCTTATAGTTCGATTCTTTTAATGGTCGTGTATACACCATACTAACCGTAGCTACGCAGACCGATAAGCTACAACAATTACCTTTTGACGCTGATAATCCACACTTCTCTCTTTCCGAACACAAGAATGGATAGCGGCATTCTCTCGAATGGCTCAAAGCCCATATACGATCCGATACGAGATCATCAAGGATACAGGTCTGGAGCTCGGATTGCCAGAGTGCAGATCTTGATTGCCCTGTTTCTTGGGTTATCAGCATTTACGGTGTTTTGCATTCTCCGTAAGAAATTCCCCAGAATCTACGTGGCCAATTTCAACCAGCTGAATGTCAATTATTTCCACAGTTTCTCTCGTCAAAATTTACCGAGACTACCGAGATCTCTATTGGGATGGGTGCCAATAGTGTACCGAATCAGCGAAGCCCAGGTGCTTGAACATGCTGGATTGGATGCAGTGGTGTTCCTTGGCTTCTTCAAGATGTCAATTAAGATTCTAGCGGTGTGCGTGGTTTTTGCATTCACGGTGATATCCCCAATTCGCTACAAGATGACAGGAAGAGTGGATTTTCCAGATGGAGATGATGATGGCGACGAGAACGAAGAAGGATTGAGGAAGTTGGTCAATCTCTCCCGCAGAAGTATTTCCGGTTGGCTCATCCTGTTGATCAAAGATAACAACCTGGAGGAATACGAGTCGTTCTTGTGGATGTATACGGTGTTCACGTATGTTTTCACATTTGTGGTGCTATATCTTCTTTATAAGCAAACAGTGAAGATCATCGCCATGAGGCAGACCTATTTGGGACAGCAAAGCTCGATTACTGATCGCACAATCAAGCTATCGGGAATTCCACCCATGCTCCGTGAAGAAGAGGCACTCAAACGTCATATAAACAGTTTAGGTGTTGGGGAAGTTGACGACATTGTCATTGTCAAGGAATGGAATACTCTCAATGACCTATTCAAGATGAGAAAGAAGATTGTCTCCAAGCTCGAAGTCGAGTGGTTGGAATACTTTGAAAAGAATGGATTAGACAACACTTGCGACTTGAATACCTCAAGAATCAGCCACGTCCGCGGCGACTCTATCCACTTGAATGATTCAGACATCTTGGCAGAAGAAGATCGGGCCGGGAGCCCTGATTCGAATGCTACTGCTTCGTCTTCCACATCTATTCTTGACCAGTTGTCCGAGCACCTAGAAGACCACACTGGGTTGACGAACAGTGTGAGCAACTTGCCTCTACTCTCTGATGATTCGCAGTATCGCCCACGATTAAGAAAGGGTTGGCTTGGTCTCTTCGGTCCAGAGGTGGATGCGATTAACTACTACACTGAGCAACTTGAGGTGTTGGACAAGGAGATCCGTCGAAGCAGATTGCGGGAATATCCACCAAGCTCTACTGCGCTTATCACCATGAAATCTGTTGGACAGGCGCAGATGTTAGCACAAGCCGTTCTTGATCCTAAGGTGAATCACTTGATCACAAGTTTGGCGCCCGCTCCACACGACATCATTTGGGAAAACTTGTGTTTATCACGCCAGGAAAGAAACTTCCGGATTGTTACTGTCATGCTCTTCATTGGTTTGGTGTCTATTTTGTTGGTGTTCCCCGTGAGATTCTTGTCAAATTTCTTGAATGTGAAAAGCATAAGCAAGGTGACACCAAAGCTCGGAGAGTTCTTAAAGGACCATAAATGGGCTGAATCTTTGATCACTGGTATCTTGCCTCCATACGTGTTCACGATTTTTAACATCATCATGCCATACTTCTACCTATGGATAACGAAGAGACAGGGGTACACTTCTCACGGTGACGAAGAACTCTCATCCGTTTCAAAGAACTTCTTTTACATCTTTGTGAATTTGTTTTTGGTATTCACCCTCTTTGGAACAGTGACATTGAGTGACACGGCTCCTCAGATTGCCTACCAGTTGGCACAGTCGCTCAAGAAATTGAGTTTGTTCTACGTTGATTTGATCATTCTTCAAGGAATCGGAATCTTTCCTTACAAGCTTCTTCTTCTTGGAAACCTTCTCAAATATCCCATTGGCAACTTGTTTTGGTGCAAAACACCTAGGGATTACTTGAACCTTTACAAACCACCAGTTTTCAATTTTGGACTACAATTGCCCCAACCAATATTAATTTTGATTATTACCATCACATACTCGGTGATTTCGACCAAGATTGTGACAGCTGGATTAGTCTATTTCATTATCGGTTACTTTGTGTTCAAGTACCAACTTCTTTATGCATGTGTCCATCCACCACACAATACCGGCAAAGTGTGGCCGTTGGTGGTTCGGCGTGTTATCCTTGGGTTATTAATTTTCCATATGACAATGTTTGGTACTTTGGCATCCGAGAAAGCATACTTGTGTGCATCTTCACTCGTTCCACTTCCTTTGTTCACTGCTTATATCTTTTGGTATTATCACAAGCACTTCGCATCTCTATCGACGTTCATTGCCTTGCGGTCAATTGTGAACAATGAGCTTCCATATGCTGGAGATGAAGAAGAAGAATTGTTTGCACGGACCACTAATTCGACCACCAGAGAGCAGACTTTGGATGAGAGGAGAGAAGTCAACCAGAGCTACGAGTATCCAAATTTGCACTCAGATTTGGATGGACCCATAATTGCTGTTGACAGCAACGAGATGCTCCTTGTTAGTTCGGATGGTGCGCCAGTCAGGAAGAGTATCCCAACACTCGTATGAATGAGAAATGAACGAAATCAACGAGAGATTTCATTTCATAAATGCGCATGTCGACCTCGTTGTTCAACAACGACACGAACGTTTCTCCCGAAGTGGAACATGCAACGATGTATGTCATGATCATATGCTTATTTAAGATCAGGAAAAGTGACGACAGCAACACGATTGCTGTTGTGGCAACGAAAGAGGTACCAGTGATAATTCTCAATGCCTCGATGGTATTGAAGACACCCAAGATGTCAACTGCTGCAGATGCCAACATTGCGTTCTCATAGGGCCAGATCAACATGATAATTGGAACACATTTCACGGCTAATGACATGCATGTGGTTACAAGCAATACACACGAGTAATAACTGGACCGTATGCTGCTTTTCAAACTGGTGCTCTCTGTTTTCGGCCAGCCCAAAACTTTTCTATAGAGCAAATTAATCAGCAAACAAAATGTTGCTCGATCCACCAATTGTTGAATGACAAAGAAAGCGTACTGTAATGGAGCACTGGATCGTAAAACAAGATCCATTAGTTTCGTGTGATGGTCACTCTTTTCTTCATATGCCCATATAAGATAAACTTCAAAGAGTATTTCGAGAACGCAGTATCGAATCAACTTCTTGTACTGCCCAAAAAAGGAAGATCCCTGATTTGTTTTGCTATCTCCCTTGTTATCACCAAAGATGGTCTCTTCAACCACATTATAAGCCAAATGTCTGTAAGCTTGAGGTTTTAGGAGAATCATGTCAAGAAAGACTATGACATTATCGAATTCGATGTATTTATCGGCCAAATTTCCACATTTCGGACATATTGTGAGCTGAATGTATTTGCTTTTGAACTCGGAAAAGAGACGATCAATGTCTGGATTGGTGCATTCGACACAGATCATTCCATTATTTACAAACGTGGAGTGCTGGTTCCCATCGAATTCAAGATATGTGGGTATATATGCAGTATTATCATGCTAATGCAATAATGATTAGAGTTCGTGAAGCAGCCGTGCCTAGCACACCTGTGGCGGCGGTGGAACGTCTGGGACTTTTCCCAACTCGAACTTCGCTGCGGAAAATGCTTGAACAACTTCGGCAGCAAGCTTCCCCATGCCAGAGTTTGTGTCCGCACCGACACCTTCAGTCTGAGGTGGAGGGTTTTGGGACGTAGAGTTGGCATTTGCCGTGCTGTTAGAGGTGCCGAATCCGGAAGTTGGGGCAGAACCAAAAGCAGAAGGTGTACTTCCGTTGTTGGAACCAAAGCCCGAACTGCCAAATCCGGAAGGCTTCGTCTGACCAAACGGACTGGCAGTGTTTTGTGTGGCTGTAGATGACAGTTGTCCGAATGGATTGCTCAGTGTAGATGAGCCAAATGGGCTGGCAGAACTTCCACCAAATGCTGATTGTGCCGGTGCCTGAGCCGGTGCGGCCTGGGAGGTTTGAGCACCGAATGCAGAAGCCCCATTTGCTCCGAAGCCAGTTGCTGGAGCTTTGGCGAAAGGTGAGTTAGTCGACTGACCAAATGCACTTTGTGTGCTGGTATTACTCGAGCCACCAAATCCTGACAGTCCGAACCCTGAGGAGCCAAAACCGGAAGACCCAAAGCCACTTGGTTTGCTCTGATCGCTAGCACCGAAACCAGAACTGCCGAAACCGGAGCTTCCAAACGCAGATGGAGCCTGGGCGTTGTTTGATGTTGCAGAGCTTCCGAATGGAGACGGGTTCGATGTGGCATTAGTCTGTTGCAGGCCAAATGCACCACTAGACGAGCCAAAAGCAGATGATCCATTTGACAGACCGAACCCAGAAGATCCGAACCCAGAAGCAGGTTTTTGGCCTCCAAAAGCACCACCAGTAGTGCCTGAGCCAAAGCCAGAACTTCCAAAGCCAGAGCCTCCAAAACCCGAATTGCCAAATGCTGAGGTCTGTTGATTTGAAGTCGTGGGTGCACTCGAGAAGCCTGAGGAGCCAAACGCGCCACCTGTTGAAGTGTTGTTAGTGCTGCCAAATGCGCCATTGGAGGCGTTGGTGTTGGCATTACCAAATGCACCGTTGGAGGCGTTGGTGTTTGCGTTACCAAAACCTGAATTCCCGAAACCGCTCGAACCGAATGGGTTCGAAGAGCTACCAAATGGGTTGCCCGCATTTGTGCTACCAAAAGCGCCATTTGATGGGGCAGTGTTCTGTAGTTTGGCCATGCTCTCTTCAACAGTTTGGCCAATGAATGGTTTCATAGAGTCTCTGTGGGTGATCCCAAGTTGCTGATATCTAGCGGCCAACGAGTCCTTGCTGCGAATCTCGTTGATGCAATAGTCCATATCTCTCTTCCTGAGATCAATATTGCGATTGTACTCGTCGAGTTTGTTGTTTTGAACTGCCTCTAGATACTGCAAGTGAAGCTCCTCTGGAGAGACATCTCTTCCAGCTATTAGATTTGTGGGAGCAAATTCACTTGATGAGTATGCAGTGAGCTTTGGGTCCATTTGTATAGCTCTGTACTCGTCAAGGTCATCTCGAATTTCCTTCGCTAGTGTGTGTGGTGGTTTGTTCATGAATTGCTGGGGTGTGGTGATTCTGTTGCCGTTTGCGGGTGCCGCTTCGGCAGACTCGCCGTGCAGAAACTTGCACCGGTCCCCATTACGACAGTAACCTTTCTGATAGAATTTGCAGATCGGTTTGGGTGGCATCGTTTGGTACTTCGAGAAATGTAGGTTGAAGTTTGTAATATGATCTTGGTGTACGGGTGTGTCTTCGGCATGGCCGCACCAATGTGGCCCCAATTTTGCACCCAAATTCCTCAACTCTCTCAGATTTGGCCCAGATCCAACTTTCGGTTGGTCTCGATGAAAGTGTCGATAATCACATGACTCTTCTGGTTGCTTTCCAAGAATGCTTCTTTGTAGAGTGGGAGAAGCTGGTTAATGACGTCGCGCTTGGAGATTTCTCCTCGAGCAATTCTTTGAAGGAAACCTTCGAGAGCTCTCCGCAAAAATGGCTTCGAAAGCGAGATTCGGTCAATTAGGATGGCGTCAAATGCCTGGATTAGCGTGATACCAAGCGAAGTCGGAATGAAAATCTCCAGTTTGCCAGATTTGCGCCGGCTAATGTAGTTTCGCAGGATAATCTTGTCGATATGCTCCGCAATGGTTGCATCGGTACCGATTCCATTAGCATCCATAAGTGCAATGAGTTCAGTTTCAGTCATGTAGCTCGGTGGCGAAGTTTTGCCCTCCTTGAGCTTGGCACTGTGAACATTGACCGTCTCGTTCGGCTGAAATTGGGGTAGTTGAGCAGAGGACTTCCAGTCAGTATATGGATACACATCGAGGAAGTTTCTCTCCGTAACTTGCACACCACCAGCATTGAACTTCTCACTGCCCCATTGGAGCTCAACTTTTGTTTGGAGTCCCCGAGCGTCGTCCGAGCAGCAAGCGAGGAATCTCCGCACAACAAACTCATACACCTTCTTCTGATCTCCACGCAAAGTGTCAAGGTTGACGTATTTCACGGGATAGATTGGAGGATGCGCCTTATCGTCATGCTTTCCGCCTCTTGGATTGCGAAACGCGCTGCCGTTGCCGAGTTTCTGTGCATACTGGCCCCATCGTGGATCCTGAGTCTGCTTCGCTATGTAGGAAGGGAGATCCATGGAATCTGGGAACCGGTCGGTTTCCGTTCTAGGGTAAGAAATGAATCCGGCGGTATAGAGCAGTTCGGCCGCATCTAGCGCCTGTTTTGCTGATAAGCGGAAGAATCGAGAGCAGCATTTCTGGAGTTCGACTGTAGTGAGTGGGAATGGCCGGTAATGGCTGGTGGGTGCAGTGGAGACCTTGGTGATGGTAGGCTGATGGCTCCCCAGCATTATCTGTGAGTACAATAGGTAGACGAACGCCTTGTCGAAAAGATGGCCTCGGGCCCAAGTGAATGATACCTTCTGGCCCTGGTGGTCCACCACCACGTCCAAATACCAGAATGGCTCGGGCGTGAAGCGCCTCACACGCAAGTAGCGGTCTACCACGAAACTGAGGGTGGGGAACTGGCACGTTCCGTACGAGACAACCTCCTTATCGCCCACCATGTTCTTGCTCTTGTAGACGTTGGTGAGGAAGCGAGTGAAGGAAGTTCCCACGCGAAGATCGAACTCCTTACGGCACTCCACGGCCTCCACGAGTTTCATGTCCAATGTCTGTGGGTTGTGGGCGGCGCTCACCACATGGGACGGCTCCAAATGGGAAAACTGGGCCCGCCAGGTGTTGGCCAACGTTAGGGCCGGATTCTTCTTGTGGGCCACATGCATGATTTCCCAGCCGATGTACTCGCCCTCGCGATCGCAATCGGTCCAGATCATGAGCTTGTCGGCGCGGCGGGCCTCCTTGATGATGTTATCGTGGATCTTCTGGCTCCGCCGGTCCTTGTCCTTGGAAACGTCGGTGATGAACGGCGCATCGAAAAGACGCCCCGGGAAACACTTGCCCCACGCGTATTCGGGCCCGAAGTCCGTGCCGAGGATGTGTCCGGACACCGCCGTCATCGTGACCTCGCAAGAGCCCACCGTTGGGAAGTTGTAGGTGAAGTCGTAGTTCTTGACAAACTTGTACGAGGAGTCTCTGGCCCGCACGCGGCCACCAGAGAGAATGTGGGCCACCTCCTTGGCAATGGAGTTCTTCTCGGCCACACAGAGGACGCGCATGACGTTTGGACGGATGTGCTTGTGGTTTGTAGATGTGAGTAGGTGATGATTGTATGCGCGGCCTAACTATGGGGAAACCTAGGGAAGAGAGAGGATGACAATGGAGGGTTGAGCAGCCAAAATTTAATTTGGACAAAGATGAAAAGGAATGATACGACATAGTAGAGGGCAAATTCGGGGTCCTCTCGAATTTTTCTGGTCGTTTTGTATTTTTTCTCTCAACGTATCGATTTCTCTAATTTCGCTGTGCTCGTGGATTTTCTGTCTTACCTCACAAACTGTAGTGTGGATCCATCTCATTCTGAGACTCCAACTTTTCCTGGAACCGGCAATTGGCACAGTGAACGCCACAAATCCACCCGCTGCCCCTCATGGAAAACATCGACTCTCGCATCAACTCGCTTCTCGAGTGGATCAACAACACTCATGACGATAAACTTGCTCCATCGTCTCATTCATACATCTCGCCAAAACTCATAGTCAAGGACGCCGAGGCGTCGGGACGTGGTCTCTATGCGGCGCAGGCCATCGTTAGCAACGAGCGGCTCGTGAGAATCCCACCGCTGTTTCTCCTCAACTTCACCACGGTGTTGGCTCACATTGCAAAGTACAACCAAGATGTGGTGGCCAGTGAACCTCACCACCATAACATCTACGTGCCGCTGCCGGTGTGGGACGAGGTTGCTGCTTTGTACGGAAAACTCGACGGATCAAAACTTGCGGAGCTACTGTCTTTCCAGCTCCTCTCGTTGTTTTTGGTGCTCGAACGAGCAAGAGGCTCACTGTCGTTCTGGAAACCGTTCATCGATATGCTTCCCGAGATCCGCGAGTTGGGGTTGGCCCCCATCGTGTGGAAGGTGTTGGGCGTAGCCAATTGCGACGTCTTGTGGCGTATGCTTCCCCGTTCGGCCCGCAAACATGCTGAGGCCGTTGTGGCTAGATTCGAGAAAGATTACCAGGTGGTGACACTGACGTTCCCAGCTGCAGCCTCCTACCTCACTACAGAAGCATTTCTCTGGGCATGGATGTGTATTAATTCCCGTTGCTTGTACATGGAGATGCCCCAGGCCAAGGATGCTAATGACAACTTCACCATGGCTCCATATGTCGATTTCTTGAATCACCTGGATGACGACCAATGCGGCATCAAGATCGACACTTTGGGATTCCATGTCGTCACCTCGAGCAAGTATCTTCCTGGCGAAGAAATCTTCTTCAGCTACGGACCCCACTCCAACGAGTTCCTTCTCTGTGAGTATGGGTTCTCGTTGCCTACGAACAGGTGGAACTACATTGATATAACCGACTTTATCGTTCCATTACTCCGTCCAGCTCACGTTGAGTTCCTCAAGAATACCGGTTACCATGGCGAATACACCGTCAATAATACAGGGATGTCGTTTCGGACGGAGATTGCTTTGGCTGTTCTTCAAGAGTCTGATCCGGCCACCTCGCGCAAGCTCCAGGCTTTTATAGATGGCGTTTCTGACGGGCTGGTCTACGCCAACAAGCTGAAGGAGTTGCTTCATCATATCTTGCAGAAACTTCTTTCCGACTGCGATAGAAAGCTACAAACCCACGATGAATTTGACGAGGAAACCTCCAAACGGGCATCAGCAGTGCTTTCGCTATACAAGGATATCCAGAACATTGCACAGAGCACCATGTCCAATTAATACATTCTAAAAGATCGACTTCTCGAGTGCCATGCTCTCACGAGTTTTCTCAATAGAGAGCTTAGAAAGCAACATGTTCATGACCAACTTGTTAGTCGGGGTGGGCACTTTGTGCTTGTAGCCCAACTGGACTATGTAGCCGTTGATCGAGTCTATCTCTGTTCTGTTGAGACTGCGAACGTCCTCTCGCATCGACGAGCTGTTCTGACTTGTCAATTTGCAAATCTCAACGACGGATGCAAGTAGACGGTCATAGTCCAAGTATGTGTTTGCCTGTGGAATGTCCTCGAGTTGAGGGTACTCTGCTCTGAAACAGTCGGCACACTCCTTCACTATTCTCTTCATGATTTGCAATACATGCGATCCGTTAAGCAATTCTCCGTTGTAACAATCTAGAACCGCTGTGAGAGGGTTAATGCATGCGTTTATGACCAACTTCTCCATTTGAAGAAGGAGAAATTCTTTGTAGGGCCGGAAGCTGGCATTCAATGCTGGGGAGTCTGTGATTGCCTTTATGAATGGAGGAGGCTGCGCATAGCCTTCGTCGGAGGCCAAATCAGGAACTTGAGCGATAGTGATCGATCCAAGCCCCACATGGTGAATACTGTTGGCAGACGTCTTGTATGCTCCGTGGGTGGAGATGGCCAGGAAGATTTTTGGCATGCCCGATGTTCTGCGCCAAAACTCGTCCTTAAGCGCTGTTTCCATCCCCATGCCGTTCTGTAGAATGAGAATGTTTGTGTCTTCAGATATGTTTTCAAGGTACGGCTTGATAGCACGAATAGTGGAGTAGGTCTTGGTTGACACAATCAAATTCTCGATCATGAGCAGCTCACCGTCTTTCCCGAATAGCGGCCTCCTGAGGGCGTCCACCTGGACATTTGAACTCACAGACTCTGATCCCAGCGGCCGGAGAAGTGAGAGTGTAGAACCTTCCAGATGATAAGCTTCCAATCTGGATCTTGTCTTGAGAAGAAGAGTTGGAACAAACACTCCACCCAATGCTAGCTCATGCGCCACGAGGGAGCCCATAGATCCTGCCCCTAGCACAAAGACAGACATGGTGATAATGCAGTTGGAGTTGCAGAGTTGAAGAATCCGAGTTTGAGATGGTGAAGATGTGCAGGAGGTTCTTGGTGGAGTTGCAACATGATTAGATACCACGATAAACGGGAGGCAAATTGGAAAATAAAACAGGGGAACTTCGTATAGGCAACAAGCGTTTTGCACAAAATTTGGGAAAAAAACATGCAAGTTTGGCTGCGTTCCTTGTATTTGTCCTTTCGTTCTGGTATCTTGGAGTGCACATGACTCCACACTCCACATAATCTCTCCAAGATTCACCTTCTTTTCTTTGCCTTAATGCTTGTTCTCGGACTAACTGGCGGTATTGCCAGCGGCAAATCGACTGTATCGAAGGAATTCCAGAGCCTCGGATTGCCTGTAGTGGATGCTGACGTCATTGCCAGAGAAGTGGTGGAACCAGGCAAACAGGCCTATCAGCAAGTTGTAGCGGCGTTCCAGAAAGATGTTCCCGATTTGGTGAATGAGGACAAGTCGTTGAATCGCCCCGCTTTGGGCCGTGCTGTCTTCGGAAGAAAGGATCGATTGGCCATTTTGAACAGAATCGTTCACGGTGCAGTGAAGAAAGAGATCGCCAAGCAGTTGTTATCGTTGTACATCCGAGGATATGGGGTTGTGGTGCTTGATGTGCCGTTGTTGTTCGAATCTGGACTCAATTACATCTGCGGAGCCACGTTGGCAATTTCTTGCCTGAAAGAGCTTCAATTGCAACGACTTTTGGAGAGAAATCCGGAGCTCACAGAGGAAGATGCCAACAAGCGAATTGCAAGTCAGCTTTCTACCGAAGAGCGCAACTTCAGAGCTGACAAGGTCATCGATAACAGCGGCACCTTGCAAGAATTGCACGATGCAATTGCTAAAGTCACATCCGAAACAAAGCCAAGCTTGTTCTGGACAATCGTGGATTTGTTTCCACCATTTGGACTTTTGAATGCGGCTGTGACCATGATTTATCGCGGGATTGGCGACTACCGCAAGAAATCAGGCTTGAAGAAAGCAGAATAGACAAGGATGTCAAATAACACAGTCTTATGCTCTCCAATATTGGGCCAAACTGTGGAGAGCGTCAATGACAACCGGTAAGAAGGCATTGACACTGTCGCTGATAAGGTTTTGGAAGTGCAAAATAGCCTCTTCCTCGGTCATTTCGAGAGCAAACTTGTCTTGGACTTTTTCAACAGCATGCTTTTGATCGATCTGGATATCTGGAATATTCGCGTTCAACATCAATTGGAACAAATTGAGAATCAAGTTGCTGTTCCGCCGGAGAGTGGTGTATGTGATGAAGCAGTAGCTCTTGAAGATCTTGAAGTTTTCGTGGTCCATACCTCCCATTCCGTCAATGACCTGGATGGGAAGCTTCATCAAGGGTGGGAACGGCTTCGGATCTCTCCCTAGAATGTATCCAAAATCAGCGTGCCAAAACTTTCCATTCGGCGAAAGAAGCAAGTTGTCAAGATGACGGTCTCCGACACCCAATATATAGGTGATAACACAGTAACCAGCACACGACTTGACGTAGTTATCCATAACAACTGAGGAAACCCCTAAATCAGTAGTGATTGCTTGTTGTTGTTGCTCCGTTGGAACAGAATCTTTCTTCTTACCAAGAACACTTTCAGATTCTGGCTCCTCCTGTTGAAGCTTGCGACTATGCAACTGAAGGTAACTCAAAATTCCATTTCCAGCCACCGCTCCAGCAGAATTTGGACCAGTAGCAGCAGTTCTGCCAGTTCCAGGGACATCTGTGTATGATTTGGAAAGAACAGAGTCCAAAGTTTCGTTCGGAACAAATTGGATCAATCCTGCCACGGGACTTGTAGCCAAAATCTTGTATGGTGTGAGCTTCAAATTCAAATTCTCGTTCTTGAGAAGTTGATCCATCAACGTGATGATCTGAATGACTAATTGATCCTGACGGAGATCGTCTCCAATTTTGAACATGAGCGCATATTTCCCATATTTGTTTCTCTTGGTGCCGAAGATTTGAGAAGATCCCAGCTGCTGCTCCTTGAAATTTGTGATCGTTTTAAACGTAATTTTTAGCGGCGAAAGCGAACTTTTGAATACTGATGACTCCTGAGGATAGCACCCACAAATCATCACTGATGGATCTAATGGTAAGGGAAATGGATGAGAGAACTTCAACATCTCATTGGAGCTGTCAGCGAGATACTCCTGGAGAAATTGAACTTTCTTGCTGGTGGCTTCATTTTTCTTGAAGGTAGTTCGAATGAGTTCCACAAGGCTCGTAAGTTTCTTGATAAAGGCGATTTGTCTTTTCAAGTAGTTGTATTCTGGCTTCCGCGACTCCTCGCAGTGTTCACGAAGTCTGTCAATGTAGGTATTGAGGACAGCTTGATAGATGGAGTGATTGATACCTTTTGGAGAAGGAGCAATCATGGTGCTGTTCATCGGCCTATTATTGTTGAGGAGATCTTCATTTTCCACTTTCACGTACCAGTAGAAGAAGTTTCCGAGCTTGCCATTCTTGACTGACTTGTCAATGAGAAACTTTGCAAGTGGAGCCTCCTTCAACGGATCAGAATATTCGTTCAGGAGAGACTCATACTTGAGAGCTTGGACCAATTGTAACAAGTACAAGAGAAGCTCATCAGCACTGGCGAGACGAAGTCTGTCCACAGCAAACTGCCGAAGTCTCTTTGCACAGTCAAAAATCTTACTGATTTTTTTCTCCTCGGCTGTGTTGATGTCTTTGGCATTAGAGTTGGTAGTGGAGATCATCCGACGACGCAATGCTGCAGTGAGAGTATATGGGTTGAAATTATTGCTGAGCAATTCCAAGGCATCACCAATGTCAATTTTGTCAACAGACCAGAAAGGCAAGATTTCCTTAAAGGCATGGTCGAGCTCATATTCGTTCTCCCAGTTGAAGCACTTGAGAAATTTAGTCAAAAACTGTTTCGTCGTTTGCAGAGGAGCAGCGGTCAGAGACTCATCGGAAAGAGAGCTTGTAGAGAAGTAGTAGCGGAACTTCCACAAGAGCCGCTTATCGTGATCAATGAGCACTGCGCTTGAGGGTTTCTTCAAAATCTTCCATAGTTCGTCTCTCATCTGTGGCGAAGGCTTAACTTCCTTATCTAAGAGCGAAGTATTATTGACGTTTGTAGCCAAAGCCTGAAACTTCTGCTCTACAGGATCAAGTTCCAACACGTTCTGTCCGAATGTTGTACCAGGAACTCCAACCTGGCCTGTTTCTGTCGCATCATTATTGTTGAAGCTCTCCAATGTCAAGTTAACAAAGTCTGGATCGTAAATTTTCGCAAGCAGTAAGTCTGCACTTTTCGTGGTTGGGATTTCTACCGAGTTGATGATCATGGTAGCGGCCGAAGGCTCAGGTTCTGGCACCACCTCATTCATGTAATTGGACCGGGGAGTCACATCCGGAACAGAGCACGTCACATCCAGATAAACAATGGGCAACAGAAAGTTTGGGAGTTCCATGTGCAAATAGTAAGGAGCCTCCTCTGATTCGGAGTCTCCATCTTCAACAGCTCGAAGTTTTTCCACCACAGGCAATGAGAGAGAATCTAGCCATGCAACCTGAGGATATGCGCCATCCTCGTACTGAGTGAGTCGTTTTTCGATCTCCGAATTCACACGGATATCGCCGTACCTGATCTTTCCCAACTCGGGCCCAATTGCCACTTTGTAGGAGCCTTTCCTGAGGGTTCCATTCTCTTGGTTGAATAGGGATAAAGTGCCCACTCCAAAGACAGAGGCCGAGGTTTTCACGATTTCCAACACCGTAAATCGGAGATAGGCGTCGTAGCCCACCTGATGGTAGCCCACGGGGAGCTTCACGCTGCAATTCCACACTCGTTTGTTGCTGGAAAATGCCTTGTACGGAGTTTGCACCAGCTCAGCGACAGGATTATCGTGGCCATCGAGAACATCGATACGAACAAACAAGTCGGAGTTGATGCTAATGTCCGAGAGCTTTTGGAACACCTCTGGGTTGCGGTACTTTTGGGAACTTGTCTTGACGCTGTGACGGTTGGAGTTTGACGTCTGAAGATACGCCAATTTCACGGAGATTGGGATGGTGAGATATTTGGAGAGAGAGAAATTGGCAGCATTGGACTGGGCCGAAAAGCTTTCGGTGTTCGTCTGGGGGTCACGAGGTGCCATTTCCCTGGAGTTGGTTGTATTAGTTGATTATCGTTATCTGCGTGCACACAATAAGACACTACTATTCCACCATCACCATAAATAAATAAATTAGTGCCTAGAGAGGCATGCCTATGACGTATGTATGAGTATGATGCAGGGAGCATTAAAGTCATGCTTGTACCTTTTGGCTGCAATTTTGCGCCAGCTTGGAGTCGAGATCTTGCCTTGAGACTGGGTGCTGGTGCACCAACACGACCAGACTTTGCAATCTTAAAGTCTGAGAACTTGCAAATGCTAACGGCCTGCCAACAGATTTTGGAGAGTGTCATGTCAACTTAAGATGGAGCGTCTCCATGAAGTGGAGCTCGATTTCAACCAAGAAGTGAAATTTTCAAGATCCAACAAGAGCATGATCCCAGGACTCAACCCTAGGTCTCTCAGTCCTTCGATGCTTAGTTCGATTTCTGAAATTCTTTTTATCCTTCTGAAATCTTTGTCTTTCCCATTTCAAGTGTTGAAGTTCTCGATGAGTTGTCTCGAAAATGCAGCGGTTCTTACTTGATCCTAGAAGTCGATCGCAATATCCCGATTTAAATTCTCTGCGAATCAATTGACTTTTCCTCCTAACCCTGCCGTCTGGCTGTTCCGTTCCCAAAACCGATGTAGGCCCAAAATTAACGTTGCAGTCTTTCCTCAAACAGTGCACTTCTCTTCCTCATCTGGCCCTATTATGGACTGGCATTTCCTCCAAACCACCGATACTTTTCATCAATTTCATTTTCATCCACCTCTTCATCCGAGGCGCTGGAACTGGAGTCCGATGCTAGGTTGTAGAAGATCAGCTGAGACAGCTTCTTACGGTTTTCAGCAATCAGCATCGAAGGAACAAACTTGACAGAACTGCTGCGGCGTCTGCGAGGAACATGGTGCGTTTCATTATCACGCCCGGAATGACCAAACTGTGTAGGATGAGTGTTTTGACTGGTGCTGTGGCTGGCTTGAGGATGGTTGTAATGAGTGTGGGAGAGCTGGGTGTTGCTGGTACCCTTGATGTGGCCCAAGCTGAGAACACTCGACTCTGATTCTGGGGGAGAATTCTTGGGCGAGCCAAACTGGAGCGAAAAGTGCTTTTCGTTTTCTGGAGGGCCAGGACTGGTCATGACCTCGTTTTCGGCGATCTTTCCGAATTTTGGCGTAGTAGACTGGGCTCTTCTGCGCTGGAGAGACCGGACACGAGAAAGACGTTGAATCACGTCGTTCATATTGGTGGACTCGATATCGGAAACCTCGTCTCGAGGTGATCCCAGTCCACCCGACAACACGCCAGAGTGGGGTTGTGGACCGAAGATTGTGGAACGTAACAAATCCAGCGCCGAGTTGTCGTTGGAGTTGTGTCCACCACGCTGTATCAGAGCCAAGCTCACATGAGAGTTGACCTTCAGATTCAATTGTTGCACGGGAATGTCGGAAGCCAGCGAGTATCTCAATTTAAAGGGATGGTAAATTTCCTCGTTCAGTCGAAGTTTCAGCAAATCGACCGTGGAATTTGCTCGCGCTGGTTCTGACCCTGGCGAGACTTCCGGCGATACCGGGTGAGTTGGAGGATTCGACAAGTCAAATGCTTTTTTGAAGGCTTCGTCGTGCATCACCTTGATTGCAAACTCCGACTTGACACGGAAAGTTCTCAAATGGCGTGGATCCCAGTCCTTGGCCGATGGGCAGAGCGGATTCACCGTGAGTGGTTTGTGATCTTGCAGTTGCACCTTGAACGAAGGTCTCGGGTCGTTTTCGTTCGGCGACGGACGCAAACCACCAAACCCAATGGCTGGATACTGCTGGGCCTCGTTGAGCTCGTCTTTCTTGATGAAATTGGTCTTGTAGTAGATGATGTCCAGCTCTAAGTTGAGGTGTCCATCCAAGTCTTCCTTTTCCAAAAGACCAATGCAATCCTGTTTCAAAGTCCAGGATCCCTGGTCATCCTTTTTGGCGTGGTTGAGGCCAAGCTCCGGAATCTCCTCGAAGATAGGATGGCTCACAAAGCATGAGAGCATATTGGACACCACGTATCCGTGAGTGATCACCACCACCATATCACCGGAATGGGCCGGTTTGTCGTAGGTGGCGAGCAATTTTTGCAAGTAGTCACGGCACCGCGACAGGAAGTCCTTGAACAGCAATCCCGGCTCGTTCCAGGGCCCCAACTTGGTGGTGGGCCGGAAGTTCAGACACATCTTTCGGTTCTCCAAGAGCCGCACATTCGGGGTATACATTTGGTACGCCTCATTGGAATCGACAAACGGCGGCGGGTTTTTCATGTTGTCGTGGATCCACTCCGACAAGGCAAAGTCGCCAAGCAAGTGGAATCGGGGCTTTAGGTCGGAAATGGCCGCCACCTCTTTTTGTAAAGCCGTAGTCAAAAGATCCGCCGACTGACAGCACCGCAAGTACGGGCTGAAATGCACATAGATGTTCTTTTTGTGGCACGACCCAATGTCCACTAGCGAGCATATCTGCCTCGCCAATTCCCCCATTCGGCCCACCGTGGAGATGGTGACCAGCGGATCATAACTTGTATAGTCCGGATAAATTGGCGGATCATTGGATGTGGCGAAATCGGCGCGGGGCCCGTGTCGAAGGAAGAAAAGATCGGTCATTGTCTCATGGAGGGATAACGACGCACGGGTTCCGGAGGGGAAGAAACACTGGTTGGGGGGTGTTTTGAGTGGTTGGCGGAATTCGGTGGTTGTGGAATTGTCATGATGTCATACGATGGATGGGATGTCTGTCACGTGCAGAGGGAGGGCGGTGACAGGACACAACGGCGAAGGCGGGGG